>PVIH01004840.1:0-39252 GCA_004025045.1 Sigmodon hispidus
TGGATTTGGCCAGAAGTGGAGACTGATCTAAGCATTATTGGGTCAGTGGGACCATAGGACTGTCTGCTCCCTGCCCAGGGAGGGGATGGGGAGTTTCAGAGAAGAAAAATGACCAGATGTGTTGGGAGGGGGAAGAGACCTTGAATAAGGATATACAGGGATGGAAAAAAAAATTCAGAGGGAACGATGAACACAAAGAAAATATATGTGTAGCAATCTTATTTGTATTTCCACCCTTGATAAGCCATGCTTATGATTCTTATCCTCTGTATAGTTATTGTTAACTCTTCCGCATTTTAAATTCTTTTTACTGTTTTTTTTCTTGATAAATACAAAATAAAAAAGAAAAAAAAAAACAAAGAACAAAAAACAAACAAAAAAAAATATTTATCTGCTGCACCATGCTGGGAAACTACATCACTATCAACGGACAGCAAGACTTCTCAATTGTTCTAATTAGTTCCCCAATGCCAGCATCAAACACACTTCCCTAGTTCTTCTGAAAATAAAATGAAAAGATGGCTCATATTTCATGTTTCTTAACATGCAACAAGTTATAATTGATTAATAAATATAACTAATAATAAATTATATAAAATCCAAAATTTTCATACAGGTTATAACACAGACACAAAGTCAACTAATTTCATGTACATTTGGAAAACAAATATAAAAAATATGAAAACTGGAAATGAAGTTCAAGTGAGAAAGCATATTTATTCTGATTTTTATATCAGAAATAGCAAGACAAAATATTAAAAATATAAAGAGCTTAATAAATTAAAAAAATTAATTCTATATAAATAAAAATAAAAATGGAAATAAAAAAATTCCAGGGAAATGAAAAAGTATAATCATAGGCGTGAAGAAGTTATGTATCATGGTGAGTAAATCCCGCTTTAGTAAATAGATTCCATTGTGTCTAAGGGAGTGAAGAAGAACAAATTATACTTTGGGCAAATAAAGTGAGTTTTATTTTTATATATTGTCTACAATGGCTCACTGTAGCAATTTTTGACTTTTAAATATTTGAATATGAGAATAGAGCCTAAAATAAAATTGGCTTGATACAAGATACACATTCCAGCGTTTTCAAAGAGCTAATTAGTTGAAAGCCCAGAGATGCGATTCTTATCCTCTGTATAGTTATTGTTAACTCTTCCGCATTTTAAATTTTTTTACTGTTTTTTTTTTTGATAAATACAAAATAAAGAAGGAAGAAAAAAAATAATGTTCAAATGAATTGGGTTCTGGTGCCTTTCAAACTGATTTTCTCATGGCATCACAGGTTTATTATAAATAGTAGTTCTACTGGTCTGTGTGGCTAGTGTTCTGTTTGTCTATCAGAGCAGCATCTTCTATATCACAGTTTACATGGCTAGTATAAAGAAACTAAAACCAAGAAAAGTCCATATTTATAACAATGCATAGAAAATGCAACTGAAAGAAGAGGGATTAAAAATCTTAATTATTACAAGTTTGCATTTTATTTTTAATTAGAAATAATATATGTGTGTGCAAGCATGGATGCATGTGTGTGTGAATGCATTACTGCATGTGTGCTTGGGTGTTCTGGTGGCTGCAAAGGCCAGAAGCTACTAGATCCCATGGATGAGTTACAGGAGGGTTTGTTTACCTGACATTAGTGCTGGAAACAGGACTGGTGTCCTCTGCTCTTAACAAATAAGCCATCTTCCCTGCCCTGAAAATCTGTCTTTAGATGTTTGCTATTTATAAGTTAGGCACATTATGTAATTAATACTTTTCATATTTTCATAGTCAACTCAGTTCACCTCTGACTGGGAACCAACTTCCACGTAACTTCTATATGATTTGTATTTTCTTCTAAGGCTAATTTTTTCCTTTTAACGTTATAATTCAATTTTCTAACTACTAAATCATATTGTAAATATACTATACTCATATAAATACCATTTGAAATCTGAGGATACTGGTCATGCTTGTAACAAGTAGATTGACTATGTGTACATATAAAATAGACAACTCATATGAGAAACAGTTGACTTGTATTTCCTTTACTATTTGTTATACTTATTCAACTCTTCTAATAAACTTTAACCTTCAGGGAGCCATTGACAATTCTCCTTCTATTTCTAGTTAGGTGTCTGTGTATGTTACGTAAAAAGTCAGAATTGAAGAGGTGGTACTGCATTAGACGTGGCTGCCTTAGATAGCTGGTGAGTCTTGCTAGTTGTGTTCTGCAAGTGTTTTGAAAGTGTGTCCTCTCTATTCTGAGTGCAGCCCTGTGACATGGCTAGTAATTTTTCCTTGGCACAATGGGCACTATTGGCTCATATGCCTTATGCTTCAGATTTTATTATGTCATATTTTTTCTGTAGAACACTAATCTCAGTGGAGGGCACATAGAGATAAAGGTGAATACTTTTCATAGTTGAACTATTAGTCTTTACTAAAGGCAAGTATATATAGTGAGTTTTTTGCTCTTTGAAATTTTTTTTTAATTTTTAAGATTATAATTACATCTTTCCCCCTCACTCCCAAACTCTCCTATATCCCTTTTCACATTTCCCCAAATTCATGGCCAAAAATTTTCAATAATTATTATTTTTTTCATATGAGTCAGTGAAATGACATTGTATGTATGTTTTCAGAGATTATTATTTGTCACTGAACTACCAATTGGTATGTTCTATTCTAGTATAGATTTCTTTAACAAAACACCCTCTTGAGAGATCTATGGTAAAGACTTGTTTGACATAAAGAATATTAAGATATATCAGCATGTTCTTCATCCTTAGCATCACAAACTACCTAATAAATATTGACTTTGTTTATTTTTTCTGGCTGTAAAGAGGGATGTGTACTTTTGAGGTATCATTATTGTTGTTATGTGATGTATGTGTCTTTGTGTGCATGCATGTGTGTGTGTGATGCAAGTGTTTAATCAGAGGTCAACTGACATATATGAGTCTTACTCTTCCACCACATGTACTGGGATAAAATTCAGAACATTATTTGTGCACTACATTCTTTTAGGGGCTGAGCTATTTCTTGGGCCAATGTGACAGTTTAACTAGTGAAGATCAGGAAATCTGTTGACATGGGACAGAAGAATGACTAAAAGAAGGGACAGTTCTATTGTTACTAATGTGAATAAAAATGTATGTATTTAGCTTCTTGTATATTGTGTTGGGGTTTTGTCTTTTATCAGTTTTCTATAATGGTCCATGACAATGCCTAATTGCAAACTGGAAATATCCAAAGGGAAGATGGGGCCCCACAACAATGATTTCACATGGAATATGACAAAGCTATCAGGTTGACAAACGCCAACCAAAGATCAGATTTTGAATACAAACTGCTCAGGACAATTTTGAGATGGCTAGCTGAGATAAACCAGCTCCACAGACTACTTGAGCCAGGACCTGAGACAAGCCGTGCACTTTCCTGTTATGCAGAGACTGGATAACAAATGATACAGCTACATATTTCATGACTTGACAATCAATAAAACCTTTTTTTTCAGGGTCCCCTAAAGATGTTGTTGCCCCACAGACAGCAGGAAATAAATTTAAGAACATGGCACCTACATGCCTATGAGGTGGGGTGGGTGGTTTTTGTTCTTTCAGTGGGTTATGGATGATTGTCATTGTTTAGAGTAATTGGTTAAAAATTATTATTGGTTATGGTTAGAAAAAAAGCTAAAGATGACAGATTAGACTTAGGATTCTTGTTTTTTAAAAAAAATAAAAAAGAAAAAGAAAAGGGGATTCAGATAAGATAGGACATAAGGGTAGATTATTGAATCTACTTTTAAAAAAAGAAATTACTAGCATTAAATATTTTACATTTGATTTGAATTTTTGTATATTGTACACAAATTGTGTATATTGATATAAGGTTGAGGTTAATTTTGTCACTGTACATATATTCCTATTTGTTCAAGGTATTAACCAGTTCATCTAACAATGTAATACAAATTGCTAGTCCAGGAAACTTATTATTACCAACAAATTAGGATGTAAAAAATCCAAGTTACTAGTTAGACATTACAATCAAACTTATAGTCATATTAGATATATTTTCAAAATCACATATATTTTAGATGGACATCCTTCTTCAAGCACTTCGAAGATCCATAGAAGATGGCATTTAAGATATTTCAAAAGCATAGTTTATTATTTTTTGACAATGGCACATCTAATCCTGGCAGCACCAATCCACTTCAGAGATTAGGGACATCAAGGAAACTCCTCCATATGAGGTGACCTTCTTTGTGACAAAAGTTAGCCACTGGGCAAGAAAGTATTCTTGTCTTGACTGTTGACAATATAATATTCAAAATGAACAAGCAGGAGAAATACACAAAAGAATTGCTGAATCTTGGGGTTGGGGATTTAGCTCAGTGGAAGAGCATTTGCCTAGCAAGCACAAGGCCCTGGGTTTGGTCCTCAGCTCCAGGGGAAAAAAAAGAATTGCCAAATCTTTCCAAGACAAGGTAGAAAGGACTTTGGGAATATCCTGTTGCCCAGAGAAGTCTGTCAGACATGCTAGGCCTGTAGGCTAAAGATGGATGTTTCAACAACACAGAAGAACTTTGGGTGACAGTCCAGGCAGCCAGATGTTTCATTTCTTAGATTTTAGGAAGTTGCTATTTACTTTATATTGTTTCCTTCTTGGGTCTCTGAGGAATTTGAAGATGAGATAGTTAGTAGTTATAGTTTTCTAGTGACAGTTTTAGAAAAGAAACTCACTTAAAAATTAAAGTGTGTAAGTTTAAGAGACATCCAAATATAGTTTTTACTTAGTAATACAAGTTAAATACAAAGTAGATTAGATACAATCCCTTGGAATCACCAAAATAGAATAGATAATGGAATATTTTCTTCAAATTTGTCAATTGTTAATGAACTGGATATTACTCATGTAATCATTACTTGTATACTATTGTATGTAAATATTGTACTTATTGTATATGTTTTTCCTATGTTAGTTATAACTTTCTTTTTTATTTTTGACACAAAAGGGGACATGTGGATATTTGTTAGATAGCTAATAAATCCTGAAATATCAGAAACAGCACACAGTCAAATCCTAGGCAGACAGCTCAGGAAATTCTTGATCCTTGAGTACAAGGATAAACAGCTGAGAGTCAATCACACACACCTTTAATCCCAGCACAGGGAAAGCCAGCAGTGGTGACCAACATCCTTAAATCCATAACTACAGAGATAGCTTTTTCTGTTTCTGGGAGTTCAAGGCTAGCTAAGAAGTAGAGTAGCATACACCTTTAATCCTAAACTGAATGGGATAGGGTATATAAGGGCCTGTAGAAATCCAGCAGGGGCCGAAGCAACAAGCAGAAGAGACCTGCAGAAGCAACCAGGGGCAAGGCTGAGGAAGTTGCAAGACAGTTGGGTGAGAATTGACTGTGGTGCTTCCTCTCTCTGATATTTCAGCCTTCCCCTGATAGTTGGCTGAGTCTAATTTTATACAAACCGAATTCATGCAACTACACTTTATCTTTTCTCTAGCATCCTAGAATCTTAGTATTTGAATCCTATCACAGTCACAAATCATTCAAAAGATTTTTTGTTGTACTTGATATTGTCATTGATGCAGCTTCAGAAGTGATCTTACAGTGAGGCATTGCCTTTAACCCTTTAATTTTGTATAAAAGTAAGAAAAGTATTTTTGCACTATCCATTTAAAGATAAAGAAATAAAAATAATAATTTTTGTTTTGAAATATTTTACTTTAAAATATATCTTACATGTTATCATTAGATTCAGAAAGGGTTACATTAAACAGGCTGTGTTGACCCAGATTGTACTATAGAGTTTGAGTCCTTAAGTTATTTCCTCTTCTACATTCAGTCTTATTCTTTATACTGACAAATGCTTAAAGCATAAAAAGCATTGCTAATACTTTCTTTCTTTTCAAAGATGCACTTCACATGTAAACATGTGCATATAAAGTATATAGGTAAATTAATTTTAACAAAATATATATTTATATAATCTCTTAAAAATCTTGGTAATTTTGAATGTGTCCATGTAGAATATCTGTCTTCTCCCTGTCATTATCATTTTGCCTGTTGTAAAATTACATGTGTATTATATATTTGTTTTACTTCATATATTTTTATACACATTACATTATACATTATAACATTATATTCAAATGCATGTGTATACCCAATATATATGTTTTATACGTATAATGATATTGTGTCTTACTTTCTTCATTAGAGAAATATTTTCAAATTTGTTGCTGTGTATCATGTATATATCAACTGATAGTATCTTTTCCTTGGAAATAATATTCCATTATCTCAATGAGAGATTTTTAAATCTGCTCCTCTATTAGTAGACATTTGAGTTGTACTAAATACTGGATATTACTAAAGTTCCAAGAACTTCTATGAACCCATCTTTGACTCTCAAATCTTTTGGGTAATGTCTAGAAGAAGAAATAGTGAGTCAAGCAATAGCTCTCTATATAATATTTTAATTACTTTCCTAATTTGCAGTGTAGTCATGCTACTGTATATGCCCATCAGCAATGTATGGAGTCTTCTTTGATCCCCATCCCTTCTACCTGATTAAATTGTTTGTTTTTCTCTGCTTTATCTTTGAGTAAAATCATGTCAAAAGGGTCATGTGAAATCTCATGTTCATTGCATTACCAATGATAGTATATGAAAAATATACATCTAGTGTTCTAATTGATAATGACCAACTTTGTAAGTATTTATAACACACACACACACACAAACACATAGCAGAGAGCAAGGGATATAGGTAGAAGAGAGAGAGGGAAAGAGATTAAAAGGGAGGAGAATCAATACTTCTGATATTGACACCCAGTTCATGCTATAATCTCTTGAAATAGTAATGTGATGGCTGAAAATGCAAGGTCATATCCATGAAAATTATACCTGAGCTCCCATTTTTAATTAAACTTAAGCATCTTTGAAGAAAAATATTCTTTGATTCATGGTGAGACTATTCAAAAGCATGACAAAAGAGGCAGTTTTAAAAATAATCTGGGCACAGTTCAACAATTATAACCATTTAAAAAAATATTTGTGAACTTCTTAGGTTCTAATAAGTGGGAGTTTGTTGGCACATTTTTAGAAATGTGTTTTAACCATCATTGGTTTAATCAAGTGTCTAGTCTACTTCCCCAAATTATAGTAATCATATCAAAAGAAAATATATTCTGCCAGTCTGTGTCATTGAGATAATTCACCATATCTCCAAACCATATGATTTTGGACACCATAGTACAAGTTACATTATTTAAATCTAGAATTTTCTTATATAACAGCACACTTCAAATTCTATTTTCTTAAAAATTATGAAGTAACCCTAACTAAATGGCCCCAAACAACATTATTTTAAAAATAATAAAAAAATACACAAATGTACATAGGACACTGTATTTTACCAACTTTACATAAAATTTTCACGAACATCACTCCTTTTAAAGATTTTTATGTTTTCCTCCAATTACTTTTAATTCAACTTTCATAACTAACAATGAATCTCAGGAATTTCTATCTAGAAAGTCTGCAGTGAAGTGCTCATTTTCAGTTAGTATATATTTGTTTCATTTAACAGAGTTTGTCCATAAAATAAACTTAGTTTGACATTAGTGTAAAATTGGTCTATTTTGGAACTTTTAATAAAAATCAAAGGAAAACAGCTTCTACATAGTGGCCCAATCTTTGAACAAGATGTTATTTTTTTTAAAAAAAAAGTTTATCATTTTAAATGCTACAACTCTTTCTACAAACCCTGGAATATTTTAGAAGTGTTTCTGTCAGAGAACCATGAAATGAAGGGCTATTAATGTCTGTACTGTGTGTATTTCAGAGTATTGTAATTTTTCTAAAATGTAGATAATTGGATGATTGTCTAATATTAATTCAGTCGATGCAATTGTGCAAAGAATAGAACATAGTTTTGCGACCTTTAGAATTTCTCTTTTAGTTGCAGAGTTTGTGTTCTTTATTCATACATGATGTTTCTCATTAACTGGTTTTGAGACAGAGAAAACAATTTTCTCCCATTTACAATAAAAATTTTAGTGAATTTAAAAGGGCAGTGATCTGGAAAAATATAAAAGTCACTATGTATGGATGTTTAAGAACAAATAGAGTGTTTATAACGTAAATCTGTATTTTATTTCTTTAAATATGCATGCTATCTGTTTTGTCTGTGCAGATTTCTTTCCTTTCCTTACATTTTGGTGTCAGAAGAAAAACAAAACAATGGAGTCAGGTGGTGAAAATCAAATTTAGGTAAAGGATGAGAGGGAGGAATTTTACCACATTCTGGTGTTCAAAAACAATTTTAAAGTTCAGTAAGTGAAGGATGTATAAGAGGAACCTAACAGACACATGACTAGATACTCATAGAACACAACTGGAAATTCCCCCGCATCTCATCCTGGGTTTATAATCTTGAGTGCCTCAAAATGGAGCAAACATCTTGTCACATCTTTCTTTCCATAAAATGCCAGCTCTTGAAGCTTTTTGTTATCCACATTTTTCCTCTTCAAATAAATTCTCTCTTCTTGTATAAACTTCACCATTCTTAACTTTCAAAATATCTATTTTTTCTGAACATCTGCTGTCAAGAAGACTAGATTTTGTTACAAGAAACCTATTATCTCATTTCATCCTTCAACTATGTGTTTAAAAATACCTAGTATACCATCTATTTACACATTTTTAATCCTTTTATTTTTACCAAATCTGTATTACTAAAAACAAGACATACAGCAATACAGCAAAATAAATGTTTGTATGAACTCCTGAGTGTGCAAATCAGTGGCTCTCTGATTTTGTGCATCTCTTAGGCTCTTTTTCAACTTCAATGTGCTAGTTGTTATATTTCTTTATATTTTAAAAAGTGAGTTAATGAACTAAAACCTATTAACTAAGGAACTAAACTTTCATAACAATATTTTATACCTGCTGAGAGATCAAAAGTCAGTTTTCTCTTATTAATGTAGGTATACCAACCATTCCACTGAATGACTCATCTTCAAGAATAATTAACTAGCACCTACTAGACTTCACAGTTTTTTTTCCATACATTTATTTGGTTATAGTTTGGCAGAATTTTTTGTTGTTTTCATTGCTTGTTTGTTATTGTTTTGTATTTAGCTTTGCTTTGTTTTCTTGGTTTGGAGAAATTTGTTGTATTGGTTTTTATGTTTGATAAAGAACTTAAAAGTTGGGTGAGTAGGGAAGAAGAGAGGATCTGAAATGGGTTAAAACTGGAAAAATTATGATCAATATATGTAAAATTTGAAACCTGTTCTGAACAATAAAAATATCATTATTTTTTTTAAAAAGGTCTATTTATATATTACATTTTATGAAGTCAGTGCTAACATCTACACTTGTGGTAATACCATCTAGATTATGATTTAAAAATCTACGTATAGATAAATATAAATATTAGTGAATTTAACATGAACAATTTTTCTCTTATGTAGAAATCAAGTAGTTTATACTCTAAAGTTGACATTGAAGACTCATGAATTCTTTGAAAAACAAGATTGGTCATCATATCCCCGCTCCTGGAAGAGCATATGAATCTCATCAGCAAACTTGTTTAATAACCTAAAATAGGCACAAGGAAATTATCGACCACTGAATTTAGTCAATAATAAAGATAAAAATGAAGAGCATAGAGTCACTCCATTTCTCCCTATATGAGCACTTGAATAGCCTTCAGAGATGTTCCCCATAATACTTCTGCTTATAAATCATATGCTTGAACTTAGACACAGGCCTACAACTCATTATAAGAGGGACTGCAAAGTTCACTTCATGATAGTAAAAGCAACCTCACATCATACTTCAAATGCTTTTAAGTATAATCTTAAATCACTTTCTAAAAGAGTTAACTGCAAGTAAATTCATGAAGATGTATATGCCTTGGTTGGCTCATTTGTAAAAATAAAGAAATAAAGTCTGTTCTTGACATCATAGAAGATAATGGTAATAACAGGGATAGCACATGTTAAATTTTGTACAGAATTACATACTTAACTGTGCATAGAGTTTTTTTTTTTAAAAAAAAAACTCTCTAATGGCTCCTTATTATTATTATTATTTTGTCAATGATATCTTAAAATTGAATGAGCATCAATGCTATTTCCCTGAATTAATAGTATTGATAAAGAATTTTCAAATCATAAGGCTAAGAAATTCCTAAGTTGGAACTTCCATTTTACCTTTGTAGGCATGGTCTATTGTTTTGTAAGTTTTTGAAAATAGACTTTATCAACAAATGACATTAAAACTCAAATTCTTCAATTAAAATAGCATCCATATCAAATACACAAAGTGTAAGATAACCAAGTTAATCATAGTTTTCTTTCATTAGAGTCCCTGAGCTACAGCCAAATTAAATGTGAGCATCTAGTTCAAGGAAATGTATCAAATGATTAACTGTGTCATTTAAGACACATTTAAAAGTTATATGATGATATCATGGTTCTGTAAACACCAGTACTAGACATTTGGCAGTTCTTTAAATGATTTCATCATTTTCGAACAATGTTTTCAGTACTGATGTAGAATCCTTGGCTATCCATCAATCGAAAGAATAATTCCTTTGTTCATTTTATTCCTCTTCAATGTAATGTGCTATCTTCATGCATGACCTGTCTCAAGAGCTGCAGTTTCAAAATGTAGATGAAAAGTAAAGTATCTTAATGTCCTTACTCAAATGAACAACATTCCTAATGTACTAAAGAGTTTACATAAGCAAATTGAGTTATAAGTAGCAAGTTTAAATGAGCGCTAATAAATCGCAAAGAAACACAAATAATATGAAAAAAATTTTAAATTTGAAGTCAGAAAGTTTCAAGAGATGATTAATCCTAAATACTACTTAAAATAGTAAATGCTACAAAATTTTGTATTTTATGTTAGCTACCCATTTTTCTTATTAAAAATCTTAATTGTTTCTCTCTACACAAATATCTATAGAAGTACATTTTACATTACAGTATCAGGCATTCATGGTAAGACTGTGTTTACTTTCAATTTCTCAAATTTCAGTTTAGATAGATAATATTTATTTTAAATTTACTCTATATAGTAAACATACTTGGTACTGTGTATATTAAACTTAAGTTTGGAATATAATTGAGATAGCACATATTACCAATGAGTAAATTTTTTAGTAAACAGAAATTGTACACTTCTAAGTCTATATTTATTAACCTGTAGTTGAGCATCTGTGTACTAGATTAGGAGTTAATGATTGCTCCATATGTTCAGAGAGTTGAATGCTATGGAAAATAATCATCTTATCACATACTCCTGAAAATGACATTTGAATAAAATCTGTTTCTAGTCTTATTGGCACACATAATGCAAAATTTACTCAATTCCTAAAACTTTATAATTAATCATACATTACTAGTCCAGAGCACTTTTCCCCATCAATTTTAATATATATTTGTAAATATATAGCCCCAATTTTTAATGTTATCTTTGATTCTAGGCTATCTCTATTGTCCTTTTGATTTTTACTAATTTTTCACAAACACTAACATATTAAATATTTGCTTATTTCTTGCTCATTTAATTTATTGCAATTAAAAAGCAGAATCTTTGTAATTTTTTCATCACTTTTATTGTTTAATTGGGTGGTAAGTTCCTGGAAAGCTGAAACTTCATAATTGTTTATTGAATTTATGACTAATCCCATTAACATCTTGAGCTCTATCCTCATCCTGGACTTTCTCTCTAGGGTGTGTCCTGTCTCTACTCTTGTCCTTACCTAGGCCCTTCTAAAATTTGCTACCTAAATGCCTATTTCCAAAGTCATTTTTGCTAGGTCAAAGGTTAAGCCTAAATTCCTGCCTAAAAGCATCTAGTCTTGCTCTTCCTTCAGCATCAAATATTCTTCTTTAAAGCGTGAGCTTCAAACATTAATGAGAATGCCATCATTTTGAAAAAAAAAAAAACTTTCAGAAAAATTATAGACCTGATTAATATTACCCAATATAGACAACTTGCTATTTAACAATTTTAACTTTTATTTAAAGGCTTTGTCACATTATTTGAATAAAATTGATTTTCTTCATTACTGCACTTTAAAGTCCAATGAAGACAGAAACAGTTTTCATGCATTGGTTCGTGATTTCGTGTATTGATTGTTGACCAGAATCAAGCAAATAATTAATTACTACTGAAAACATATTGAGAAATAAATAGTGACTGCTGTGCATACAGATTTATGTGGTTAAATATATATGTATATGTATATGTATATATGTCATAGACCTTGTTGCGACTGCATGAAAATTATTTTTACCATATTGATATCCTTTAACCTTTCTGTGTTGGAACAAGGTGGTCATGCAAAACTGTAAGGAGCATGCATCAGCTTAGTAAATGGTATTTTGTTTTTAGGCTAATTTTTTTTCATTTTATAGACAAATTTATTCGGATACTATCATCAGCAATACTGTTGACCCCCTCCCCTTACACTGCAGCTATTGGCTGTAATTGATCTCCATTGCATCCTCTCATGTTACCATTCTCCTCAAAGCAATCTTGCAGTGAATGATGCCTCTGTTCTCCACCTCATTCCAAGTTCAATGTTCATCTACCAATATAAACAGGATTTTTACATGGAGATTGCACAATCTTACTTTTGATAGCTTTTATATTTATTCTCAGAAATCATTTTGAGTATGAAAGAAGAAATTTTGTGATTTTAGTTATGATTTTATGACTCTGTCTCAAAACTCAAAACACTCTATAGTTGATGACTCTTGTGTGAAATAAAATGGGTGTCAAAAAAGACAATTTTAGAACCTGAGAAAGACAATAGGCTCTGAATTGCATCGACAGTTTTCTCAAGTACAAATAGTTAGTGGCTATACATTTTTCTTTCTTTTACTTTTTCATTTCTTGTTTTTTTTTATTTTAATCTTACAAATGCTACCTGAAAAGCTTTAATTTTCTCTTGTTCTCCTTTTAGTGAAAATTCATTATTTTGGTTGTCTTTTTGTCTTGTTGACCATAGCATTACAGAAGTGTCTAAGTTTCTGAAAGTCTCATTGATTAATTGCTCATAGTGTCTGTGCTACTGGTACTATTTTTAGAAAGCGGTTGCCTGTGTCAAAGTGTTCAAGAGTATTTTCCATTTTCTTTTCTATTAAGTTCAGTGTAACTGGGTTTATGTTGAGAGGTCTTTCATCCACTTGGGTTTGAGTCTTGTGTAGAATAATAGATATAGATATATTTGCATTCTTGTACATATTGACATTCAGTTATGCCAGCACCATTTGTTGAAGAGATCATGAGAAAATGACATGGTTGAGTGAGAAAAGCAACCAAGAGGGAGAACAAAAAAATAGGTATCTCTATAGAGGAAGCTATTCAGAGACTAGAGAGAAACCTGGTATTAGGGAAACAACCAACAACCCACAAGGTGTTCCCAGCTAGGACCCCAAGCAATAGTAGAGAGGGTGCCTAAATAGGACTTCCCCTTAGTCAAATTAATGACTACCCTAATTGTCTTTAGAACCTTCATCCAGCAACTAATGAAGGCAAATACAGAAATCCATAACTAAGCACCCTGTCTAGCTCCTGATCCAGCTGAAGAGAGGGAGGAAAGAATATATGAGCAAAGGGATAAGGATAATTACGGGGAGACCCACAGAAATGGCTGACTCAAGCTACTGGGAGCTCACTGACTCTGAAAACACTACTGCGGAACCTTCATGGAAAGGAACTAAACCCTCTGGATGTAGATGACAGTCAAATGATGTGGGCAGTATGTGGAGCCTCTTGCAGTAGGATCAGACTATGTTCCTGGTCCATGAACTGACATCTCAGAGCCCATTTCTGAAAGAGGAACATCTAACCCAGCCTTAATACTAGGATGAGGGACTCAAACCTACCTTAATTGGATACCTATCTGACTTACTTTGAGATTCCTTGCCTTCCCTGGGGAATGGATGAGGAGATGGGGAGGAAGCTGAGAGAAGATGGATGGGGAGAAGGGAAGTGAGAGGGAGCAGTTGTGGGCATGAAGAAATTTTTAATTAAAAAGGTTACAGAAAAAGAAAATACATTTTTTTGTAAAATATATCTGATTATAGGTTTTCTTCCCTCTACTACTCCCAGTTCTTCCTCCACCTCTACTGCCCTCCAGATCCATCCCCTCTGCATGTTTCATTAGAACAAAATTCCATGAGATAACAATGAAGCATGACAAAATAATATGAGATAAAGCCAAAGCTATCATATTGAAGATGGAGACAGGAACCCAACAAGAAGAGTCCCCAAAGCAGAAACTAAAGTCCAAAACCAAGTCATTCTCATTTTCAGAAGTACCATAAAAATACTAAACATCAGGCTATAAAATACACACAGAAGATCTACAATGAATCATTGTATGCTTTGGCTTGCTGCTGCTGCATCTATGAGTTCATGTGTGCCTTCCTTATTCAATTCAGAGAGCCTCGTTCTTCTGGCATTCTCCATTTCATATAGCCTGTACTCTCTTTCTATCTCCCTGAACTCTGAATTAAGGGATTTGGTGAAAACATCTCATTTATAGCAGTGTGTTTCAAAGACTCCCTCTCTACTTAATTAGACTGTCTGTGGGACTCTGCATCTGTTCCCATCTACTGCTGGAGGAAACTTCTGTGATGATGACTGGATAAGGCATTGATCTATGAGTATAGTAGAATATCACTGTAAGTCATGTTGTTGATACGTTTTTGCAGTAGTGTTTAGGTCTCTGGGCCATCTGGTCTTCGGTTCTTAGTTACCCAGGAAGTGTCAGGTATGCGTTTTATCTTGTGGAGTGCGCCTTCAGTCAAATCAGACATTGTTTGGCTACTCACACAAGTTCTGTGTGTCTGTGTCATGACTGCTCTAACATATTGCAAGCAGGACAGATTGTAGGTTAAAGATTTTGTTGCTTGGTTGTTGTTTAGATTTCTCTTTTAGTAGTCTGAAGAGTCCCTTCCCATACAAGAAAGACTACAATGCAGGGGAGGGTTCCATATAGTTGCTAGCTTGAATACCTGCTCATGTTCATTGAGTTATGTAGCTGTTGTTCTAGGCAATGGAACCTGATTTTAAAAAAAGACAAACAACAACAGAAACTAGGGGATAGAGAGGCAGTGCCTTAGGGGGTGAATCTACTACTATGATTCTGCCAAATAAACATGAAAGTAACTAGATTCCTAAATGTTTCACTGTTATATTAATAGATAGTGTACCTCTCAATCCTCATGTAAGATGACTCTTTTTGAAGAGATGGTGATTAACCATAGATTCACAACTGGTCAAGGTACAGAGAGATCAGATTTAGACTCAGCTCTAAATGATATTCTATAATACATTTCTTTGTCTTAAGGTTCAGAGATATTTGCAGAAAATGGGTTACAAAAGCCAAAATAGCTAGCAGTAATGAATAACTACAAAAAAAAAACTGTTTTCTGGACACAAAAGGGGAGTTGTGCATATAAATCCAACAGTTTTACCAGTGCATGCTTGACCTGTGCAAGCTTATAAAGGAGAAGTGGTGGGCATGAAATCCCAGCCCTAGTTGATAATTAATAGCTGCCAGAAGAGGAAGCATTAGATTTCTTTAAGGATATGGCTCCTGGTAGGTTTTTCAGTCACTAGTGGATGGCCACACTGCTATGAGTAGGCAGTACTTGTGGGAATTCATAGGTTTAGAAAAATGAGAGAGCAAAACTGGGTGGGTAAGAAATGGGGAGGAGACAAAGGAGGGTGAATATGGTCATAATACAAACAATGTGTAAAATTCTCAAAAGAAGAAAAAGAAAAACATTTTTAAAGAAGTCAAGAGAAAGATCTAGTCTCTGATTTTGGATCAAGCCCTGTACTATTATTTGATGCTTACTACATGGTTTCCTTGTACCCTGCTGACTCTAGGCACGTGCCAGAAAACAGAGTTCTATGTTAGTTAGCAAGTGACACTCAACTTCTCGTCTAACAAAAGAAAGGAGAAACAATAGTAAATGCCATGAACTATCTTATTCTACATTTTAATGAAATGAAGCAATTTCCTAATATAGTAAATGTTAACTAGATCTTTGAATTTATTTTTAAGTTGTACCTCGTACTGGTTTAGCCTGCAGACCTGTGACCAGTTTGTTCCCTGTAGGACTGGGTTTCTGTGTTCCCGGTAGACATGATGATACTCTATGCCTTTAAGTCTTTTCATCTATTTGAATATAATTACAAGTTGCCCAAAGTTCTTCCACACTTCTTCCTGTCAATAATTATCATCCTGTTTCTCAGAGTCAAACTCCAATATTACTGTGTTCTACAATTACAGATTTTCAGCACAATCTTGTCTTTCATTTATGTTTATTACATGACTCATTTTGTGTTGTTCTATATGCTTTGTTTTCTTATGCCACTTTAGGCTAGACTAAAGAGATCCTAATCACTTATGTACTGACCAATAATAAATTTTCATCTTTAGAGCATAATTAAAGGCAAATGTTTGAGGAAACAATGTTGTGTGTTCTTTCTATGAATGTTCTATTTTATTTAATAATTGTTTTAGTTCACACAATATAAGTTTGCAGAGTATTCATTTCATAAAGGCATTAAACTTGCCAGGACCTCACTAAGAACATGCTCATGATTTTGTTTCAGTGTTTGCTTTGTCTAGACAATTTTTAGGTGGTGTGCTTATCGCCTCTCATGTGAGTTAAGAAAGAAAAATAATAATAAGAGTTTCTTTCTCAATTACTTTGCTATCTGTTCAATGGATGATCATTCATTTTGTTCTATAAAGAATGGAAGTGACTGTGATAAACTTCTCTTAGCTAGTATTTATTGTGGCAGAAAATACCATTACCAACAAAACTCCTACAAGCATGATGTCACTGAAAAGGATGAGCATTCAGAGTGCTAGCAATGTAATTTGAGATAGACCAGCAATAATTCCCATACTGACAATTGGCAAAGAAAAGATTCATTTCCTTCCTGGAAGAATTCCAAGTTGTCTGAACAACTGAATCTTTCTATTATGTACAAATGGTCACTAATGCTTTTCATCAGGCCTTGATCATGAATAATCTGGCCTTTAGGCCAGAAAAGAAAACATCTTAGAATGTTTTCCTAATAAAATGTGGCCACTGTCTTCATGAAAATGAATACAGAGAAAAAAGGCTACCAAATAGTATTAGAACACATGATTGATCACAAAGATCATAAAATGTTGAACAAGCCACAACCATAAAAATATGGAAGAAAATTTTGTGTCAGATTATATATGATCAGGGTAAAGTTTCCTAGGATCAAATTTCCTAGTATCAAACATCTAATGAAAAAATTATGTGATGTAGTTTCTACAGGCGTCTATGGCATCCATATTCTTTCTGTCAAAACAATATATCTACTGCTCTAAGAGTTATGTACAGGTTTACTTAATGCATAACATATTAATATTAATTTTTAGAAAGCTTCATTTTGATTTTCTAATTAATATGAAGTATGTCTGTTGTATTTTGGTATATGTTGAGAATGCTATGTGATCATACTGACAGCAAGCTTCAATTACTCTAAGACTTTGAATCTGTTCCTTAGACTACAACAAGCAACCCTAAACCAGGAGACACAGTTATCAAATTTTTTATATGCATTTTGAATATTTATAAGTTATTTTCAGTGTGCATATGATACTAATCTTCTCCATCAAACATAAGAATTTTCTTAATTTTAAAGTTCTGTGTAGATTAGCAGTTTTGTTTTACTATTCTAGATTCTACCATCTAAAGACACATGAGCACTAGAGACTCAGACTCTAAACTAAAATACTGACTGAGGGTTAGGGTTAGGGTGGTGAAAAAGCATGGTTTCACTTAGAGAATAATACAGAGTTTCAGAAATATTTGCTAGTTTGTCTGGTATTTGAAATTTACAATTTAAAACACTATAAAGAAAGTTGTTCTAACTAGCAGGTGACCAGAGTGACTCTGTAAATTGCTGTCATGCATTCTATTACCAGTTAGAATTAATCTAGGACCTAGAACAAAGCAGAACTTATGTGTAAAAGAAAAGATTTTTACCAAACCTACACGTGAAAGAGGATTGATCTCTAAAATATATAGAGAATTCAACAAACTAAGGCCCAAAACCTTGAGTAACCCAATCAAAACATGGGGTTCAGAACTAAAAAGGGAATTCTGAGCAGAAGAATTACAAATGGCTGAAGGGCACTTGAAAAAGTGCTCTACATCTTTAGCCATCAGAGAAATGCAAATCAAAACAACTTTGAGATACCTCTTTGCACATGTCAGATTGGCTAAGTTAAAGGACACAGATGACAGCCTATGCTGGAGAAGTTGCAGAGCAAGGGGAACACTCCCCCATTGTTGGTGGGAGTGTAAGCTTGTTCAGCCACTCTGGAATGCAGTATGGTGGCTTCTCAGAAAACTGGGAATCAATTTCCCCAAAAACCTAGCAATACCACTACTGGAAAAATACCCTAAGCACATTCACACTCCAAAGGCATTAGCTCAACTATATTCATAACAACATTATTTGTAATAGCAAGAACCTGGAAAAAACCTAGATGTCTCTCAACAGAAGAATGGATTAACAAACACAATGGAGTAGTAGTCAGCAGTAAGAAAAAATGATATTCTAAAATTTGCAGATACATGGATGAATTTGGAGAATATCCTCCTGAGTGAGGTTTCACAAACCCAGAAAGATAAGCAGGGGATGTATTCACTAAATAGTGGACTTTAAACAAAAAGCCAAGCATGTCCAAGCTGCAAATCACAACCACTGAACAGCTTGGGATCAGAAACACCTTGGACTGACACCATGGAGCCCATTCTCTCCAGAGGAACACCTGACCCAGTCTTGATGTTGGGGTGAGGAAAGCAGATCTGCCTGGATTGGATGCTGAACTAAGCTACCATGGGCCCTGGGACCTCCTGCCCATGCTGGGGAGGAGATAAGGAAATGGGGAGAAGAGAGAGATGGGAGAGGCGGGACGAGAAGGGAGTTCGAACAAAGGGATACATGGATTAAAAAATGAGACTTTATTCATAATAAAGAAAGAAAAAATCAAATGGAAATGAAGAAGTGATAAAAAAATATTTTATATTTAATAAAACAAGTTTTCTTGCTCAGTGCTTAAATGTTTAACTGTATGCAATTATATATGTTTTTAATAATTAAAAGCATTTCTGAGAAAAAGGAAAAGAGTATACATAATAGCTATGCCATTTTTTAATAAACCTGAAAAGTTTTCTGAAGTCACCACCATTTCCATCATTGCTTCAGCCTCATTGCAACAAATGTGGAGCAAGTAATATTTGGTGCATACTTCATTAAGCTATAGACTCTTTCTCTCAGATCTCCCAGTAACTCTCTGTGGTGAAAAGAGGAAAAAGAAAATGCATGATAATATGTCCCGTTTCAACATATGACTATGCTGTTAAACCACAAGCACTTCCACAACCCCTAAACCAAGAGCATGTCATAACCTTACATGGCACATAATGAATCCTTTCATTTATTTTCAGCTGCAGACACCAACATACAAAGTTTTATATAAAATAGTTACAAGAAGTAATCTGAGACCTTATAGAAAATACTCCTTTTTTTCTTTTCTTTCTTTTTCTTTGTTTTTGTTGTTGTTGTTGTTTTGTTTTGACTTTTAGAAACAATTTCTGAGGTGGGAATGTCCAGCTGTATGCTGTGAATATCATTCTGTAAGTAGAAGAACTGTATTCGCCTGTAGGGAGCACTGTAGCAGTACGCAGGAAATCAGAGACAGGTAGAAGCAGGGCAGAGTCAGAGAGGCTTGATCCAGTCACCAGAGAACCATGTAAGAAACCCAAGTGTGCCATGTGCTGGGCAGGTAGATTCATGGAAATGGGTTGAATTAAGATGAAAGAGCTAGCTAGCAATGTGCCAAAGACACAGGGCAAACAGGATGAATCTAATATAAGAAACTGAGTCATTTTGGGGGAGAAAAGCAGCCATGGGCAGGTCTGGACCTTTGGCCCTGGATGGGGCCATAAACCTCATGTAAAAATTTTTTTTGTGTAGCCTTGGCTGTTTTGGAACTAATTCTGTATACCAGGCTGACTTCCAACACACAGATATATGCCTACTTCTGCCTCCCAAATGCTGGGATTAAAGGCATGTACTTAGACTGTCTGGCATCATTTCTTAATTGTAAAGGATTTATTTCCTGCAAAGATTTCCATCATATAGATGACTCTTTGCTTTGAGAAGTCACAACCTGGACAGGATGCTACCTCTGCCATGATCAAACTAATGAAATCTAGCTAAGAGCGAGCATAGACATACATTAAGCAAATGTGTCCTTTACCTTAGGGAAACCCATTCAAGCACTCATGAGTGGCCGATAAGAATGCTGGTATAAAACAAACAGTGCCATTCATTTTGTTTATTAATCAAATCATCAAATCTCTTCCTCATAAAATAGGTAATCTCGTTTCAACTGTCTGTGTCTGTGTGTTGTTGTTTGTACCTTTCTGTAATGTGTCACATATGCTTCACACACACAAACAGGTACATACATATATATGCATATATATATATACACATGCATACACACATGTATATATATCCAACAAGTCCTCACAGTAAACAATATCTGAAAGATTTAAATATAAATCTTGGAAAAGGGGCAACCAATGATTGGGGTGAAATAGACTGAGCTAAAATAAAAGTATTTTCCAGGTTAGGAAATCTTATATTGTTCTTCAAAAGTGAACAGTGATTCCTACTATATCTCAGAACAGTAAAGTGTTCTATAGAGATGGGAATGATTGCTACATAGTGTCTCGGAGGCAGAAAATGGTGGTTTGCTTTTCAACTGAGTAATAACAATGTCAAGACAACTGTACCTGATTTAGCTTGGAAACAAAGGTGGTAAGGCTGTCAAGGGCTTCTTTTACTGGATAGATGTTCTTAGTGTGAAGCTATATCTAGAAACCTCCCTGAAGTATGACAACAAGCCATGGTCAGCATCTAATCTCTAGGCTAAATGTTAATAGAAAGATGCCAAAGATGTAGGATTAAATTTGAGACAATTGATTGAGATGGTCTCTCAGAAATTG
Organism: Sigmodon hispidus; assembly: GCA_004025045.1. Taxonomy (NCBI): domain Eukaryota; kingdom Metazoa; phylum Chordata; class Mammalia; order Rodentia; family Cricetidae; genus Sigmodon; species Sigmodon hispidus. Next base: position 21,136 of record PVIH01004840.1, read on the forward strand.
CTGTAAAAGAACCCACTTTCTTTTGTCTTGCTCTGTACTCAACTCAGATTAGCTACTCCTCCATTCACAACTCTCAACCTTTATGAGTTGACATCCAAGAGAGCTCTTTGCTGAATGTGGCCTCTCCTTCATTTCTGTCCTTAACCATCTGCAAGTGTACATGTTTCTCCAGATATGCCTAATTTCTTTTCATCAAACCAAGAGCACATCAAAAGCTATACAACAATATATGTTTGCAGAAATTATGGTAATTTCCATCTTTAAAAAGAAACCTCTGATTATATCACCATCTATTGGTATTAAGCTCTTGAATCATCCATTTACACAATGAATATTTTACAGATATGCAGATTTCTTTATTGAAACACAATATTCAAAACTAAACTCACATTTATTTATTAAATTGATTTATCTGTTTATTTACATACTCATTTGTTGATGCTGAGAAACAAGCCCAGTGCTTTGTACACATTAGGCCAGCATTCTATCATTGTGCTTCAAGACAGAACATACATTCTTAAATGCCATCAAGACATAAGTGGTGATAGACATGTAAACAAAAACTTTATAAGCAAAACCAGGAATATTTTCAAGCCTTTACACTTCTCATAGTGTATGGAAACAGCATGAAAATAAAGGAATTGTGTGTACATTTTACTTTGAAATAAAAAGAAGAGGATTGCTAAGTTCCTATTTCAGATGTGAAGTTTCAGATATCAGGACCACTAATTGTCTAAGTCATTCACTTACTAAACTATAGAAATTGACTTTGATCAAGCAATTTTTTCCTGAGATATTCTGTAGCAAAAAATGTTTCAGAGAAAATAAAGAATTTAATTAAGCTTCCAGTAATGGAAAAGTTTGCACCAAGAACAAGTAAAATTTCCCTTAAATTTTTGAAAATTCTTGCATGTGTTTGTTTTTAAGTGTTGTGAAAAATTACCGGAAGAAGCAAAAAGGGCTTTGTTTTAGCTCAAAGATTGCAGGAACCTCTTATCATGGTAATTAAGGGACCACATCAAGAGGACAAGGCTGCAAGTCACATTGCATCCACAGTAGGAAAGCAGAGATACTATGTTGGTGCTCACTTCATGCACTGGCTACTTTTATATCAACTTGGCACAACCTAGAATCATCTGAGAGGAGGAAAGATTAACTGAGAAAATGTCAAGGTAAGTTCTGGCTGTACTCAAACCTGTTGAACATTTTCTTATTAAGTTATTGATGTGATTTAGTCAAAAGCATCTTTTGAAAAATAGTTAAAGGTTTCAAAACTCTCAGGACATATTGTAGCTTTAAATAGTTACTCACGAGGAACAGAACAACATTTAGTGACCATATAAAAGATATAGACTGAGAATAAAATGGAAATAGTACTGAATCTGACCAGCATCCAAGTGTGACTGAAGTGCCATGAAATTATCAACTCAAGACAAGTGCAGTATAGTTGCAATACTAAGCACAGACACTGAGAAAGACAATCGAGGAATACTGAGACTGAAAAAAGAAAGGTAATTTAGACTCTAGGTACACACAGGCAGAGCTCTTAGGAAACTTGCTACATAGATCCAGGAATATTGCCCAAGATGTTACATCATAAATGTCAGGAAAAAATAAATTTGGATTTGAGAAATGGAGAATTTACTTTTAAGGATAAGAGCTAAAAGTAAAGAAAAAGCAGTGTACACAGTTTGAAATATGTTTAATTTACTGTTTTAAATTACTAAATTTAAGAAATGATTCTAACACTCTATGATTATGATAGACTATTACAATTTCTTATCTTGAAAATATTTTGGTAAATTGATGGATCATAAAACTTTAAGCCTCATTATGGCATAATATAAATGAGTTCTATTTAAGAAAAATAGTATTTATAGATTCACACTTTTATAGGAGCTCACCTCTAAATGTTGCTTTTTCTGACATGTTTCCTTGATAAGCACTGTGCAAAGCATATGTGCCCGTTAGATGTTTATCTTTAAACTCAAGTATGGATTCAATGACTCTGTTGTTATAGCTTTATTTGTTTGTTAAGACAGAACCTCAATGTGTGGCTCAGACTGTCCTTAAGATCATGACAGTACCACCCCTGCCTTCTGACTGCTAAAATTAGAATACTATGCTAATCAATGCTTTCTTTGTTTCCTTGTTATCATTGATTTCTCCTCTATGACAGCAGTTGATTCTCCTTAAGCAAGCTCCATTAAGGAATTATATCTAAGTACAGAGGGCTTTCCAGCTCAGCAGCCATGCTACTGTCCCAGGATAATTTCACACACACACACACACACACACACACACACCATGCTACACTAGCAATCACAGGGTCTGCCTTCAGGATTGTCTCTTTCTACTGTCATCTTATTTTCTGTTGAACTTTAGCTCTGGGCCACAATGTCATAGTTCTGTTTCTAGCTGTTCACCATTTATTCTGATTTTTTCTGGGACATTATCAATCTTCTCTCTACACTAAACTAAAATCATTGACTGAAAGACTTCATTTTTACTTTAGCTCTTGTTTATTTTATTTGTTGTTATCTTGGTAAACCTGGTGTATAATGCTTTTCTGTTCATTTAAAGTAGCAATAGGACCCCCAAGCATCCAGCATCACTCTTTTCAGAAGCATAAGCATCTAGCAGAAGTTTCTACTCCTGCTGAGATAGAGATTTGTGTTCATTCCTCAAGCGACTAAAATAAAGTTTACAAACCACACAAACTTGAACTGTGGAGGGCACAGTTATATGGAGATCTGATGGTAATTATAATAGCTGGCAAAGGATAATCCTTTAACTCATTAACACAATATGCCAGTCTTCATACTATCAGCTACGCCAAGTCCCATCATGCAATATAGGTCCAAATAGCTATTCAGAAGTATACTTTATTGTGTGGGAGATGGCTCAGTGAGTAAAGTCTCTTGCTACCAAAATCTGGTGACTTGCATTTGACTCAGGTGACACTGGGCCTCATGCAGTGAAAGAAGAAAATAATCAGTGCATACAAATTATCCTCTGATTCTCATGTCTGTGTGTGCACACATATACACACAAATAAATACATAAACAAATGAATAAATGGGATAAAAATTTCCAGAAACATAATCTAAATACATTTCTTAACATTACATTATCAGTCACCAGACTTAACTATTTATCTTTAATCTTATTTGAACTCCAAAACAATAACATTTAAATTTCAAGAAATTTGAAACTGTTTTTAAAACTTAATAAATTTGTATCCTTCAAACTGTCACAAGTAAATGCAATAGATATGAAAACAAAATATCAGAAAATAAAGGAAAACAATAAACTGGAGTAAACTAATGGCCTTTGTTCCACTGGTGACCTTTGAAGACCAAGTGATGGACCATGGCACACCTACCTTCTGATATCTATTACCATTTTGGGTGTTTTCTGCTTTTCTTCTAAAATCCTCATAGCCTGGCTTTGAACTTAATGTTGGGCCTCTCCATCTGCTGCACAGGTTCACAAGGTGTGGTCAACATTAAAAACTGCCCTGTCTGATGATATGCCATTTTTACCTTTGTCATATGGCTTGTGAACGTAATAATTTGTTATGATTCTTTCCCAGCAGTCTTTGCCTATCCACAGTTTCTCACACAAGGAATGGCTACATTACTTTTTAGACTATAAGGGTGTTCTCTTAGCAACTGATGTATTTTCTTTTTCTAAATGGCTGAGATGATGTAAGAGAGACATGTTAAATGACCTCATAAGAGCAGTATCAGGTGAGAAGCAAAAATTCTTACACGTTAAAAGTCTAAGTAGGACAAAAAAATATCATAATTGACAGGACACTGTGAAAAGTAAACTAAGAATGAATGAGTTTAAAAATCTTATTTATACTGTATGTATAAAACATTATGATTAATTTAAAATCAAAAATAAGATAGCATTTAACATAGTGATTAAGAATTTTATATATTTTCTGTCACCAGTAATGAAAGATTGTCCATTAGGCACACTGCATATAATCATAATTTTGCTGGCTGCTATGACACTTGGTCTCATTTATTCTTTAAAAATGCCTCTGAAATATGGACAATTTAAAATCAGAATATACTTTTTTACACAATTATCTGAAAAATAGAAACTAAAAATAACTGTAAAATCTATGGAAACACAAAATACTATGCACATTAAAATTAAATAAGCTTACATTGACTCACATTAAAATAAATAAGCTTACATTGACTCAAGAAACTAGACAGCTTATTACATAATAAAATAAATTGGAGTAAAAGAAATGTAAATTACTAACAAGAAAATTAAGAATCATAAATTTGAACAAACCTGGAAACCAGGTTTAGTATAGAATATAAAATGAAAGAAGACAAACATAACTAATGATAAAAAAGGAAATATAACTAAAGATAAGATAAATGCAAAGGGTATAACAAAGACCCATAGATTACCACATTCAAATAATTTTGAAATCCAAAAAGTTCTAGGAAATTAATGATTCTAAAACCAGTCCAAAAGCAAATAAATACCTAAAAGAAAGTTAACTACTCATTATGTTAACAGGATACTGATTCACTGACAGTGATACTGAGTCATTGGTAAGATACAATTAGCAGGGTTATGCCCTTTATCATGTCTGGCGTTTATCAGTGTTTCAAATTTTTCTTCTTTTATCATTGCAAAAATCTGCACACTCATTAGTATCCCAATTACTGAAAATAACTAGCTCTGTCTTTGTGTAGAGTACACCAGAGCAATTATGTATTGGAGAACTTTGATCTCAAAACAAAAATAAACTTTCTCTAATGAATACATATCAGATAATTTTTAGAGAGATAGGCAATTGTTGCAGAGACAAATTAACTTTGAAATTAAAAAGTAACTAATTTTAAGAAAAAATTACTCTACCAAAATAATGATACCAGATATACAAGTAATTGTGTTACTAGATATTAGTGCCATACAGAAAACTAAAATGGGTACTATATATTCATAGAGAAAATAATCTTTAGGAACTGCAAACTACAGACATATTTTGTTTAGATGGTTCAGAGTCATTCTGTGAGATTTTTAATTATCCTCTTAATTTCAGTTTTTCAGATAAATATATGCAAAGCATTTGCAGTAGAGTATCTAAGATCATACTCAATTATGTAAGTGAAACTACTTATATGTAGCAAATTGACAATTGTAAGAATTACTCACCAGTGGCCTTTGAACTATTATCTCTTTTACTATGAAATTTCACAATAAAAGTAACCCATAGTCCTCAAATGTAATCTGTGATTTAGATCTAAAGATGCCAAAGCATAATAAGCATCATTATAAGAACACAATCCTTTAATTAGAGTTGGTAAATCAAAATATATAATAAATCAAACTATAATAAATATAAATAACAAGGCAATTTTTCTTACAAGTCTCCTACTTGAACATGGCCCAGTGGTACCATTCAACAGTGCTTTACTATGCAAAGAACAAGTCTGTGATTTCCAATCCTTGTAGGCTCATTCACATTTCTCCCTTGGGCCTTGCTGTGCCTCAGGCTTTACCCAGTGCTAGTGGTCAAAGCACCTACAAGTGACCACTATTATCTGGGTTTCCTTACTTTGAGGTAAGCTTAGATTTCAAAAGCAGCTATGAAGGCATAATATAAGAGAGGCCTATGCCACAGGAGCGAATCCACCCCAATACAGTATGAATATTAAGTTTAGTCAGAGCAAGTATTTTCAGTGTGTAAATATAATTACTTACACTCAACTAATAGAGGAGAACAAAATGATGAAAATGAATATGTAAATTCAAATGCTCCAATGACTGAATTAAATGCAAATGAAGTCAAGGTGATCATTCAGATCTATTTCATCCAATTATTTCAAGTGAATGAAGTAAAGTGAATAGTTAATTGAGTAGGTCTTGACATCTGGCTAGAAGTAAAGCACTCAGATCCATTAAAAACTTTTTTCAGCAAAGAATCAAAAGTCAAGTCTTTCAATCATGAAGACTTTGTTAATACTGCCTTTCATTTTATTTACTTCCTGTCCAATTTTTCTTATTATTGTGTTTTTAATAATTTTTATACCCATAATAATCAAGTAAGAAGATCATTAAGTCTTCTGTGCAAATGAAAGACAAACACAAAAACCTTGACAAAATTGTTAAAAACTACACAGTGTAACAACATGCATTCATATAGCTGTTATTAAGTAGATAAATACTAGAAGCAAGTAAAGCGTTTCTAAGGAGTGAGTCAACAATGTATGCAATAAAAAACTATTTACTATAAATAATCTATTACTATAATTAAAATAAATTTATTATTATAATATGCCACAATAAAGTTTTCATATAACCTTTAAATAATATCAAAAGGCTAACCCAGCTGCATTTTAGGTGCTAAAATAACAAATCAAAGAGCATAAAAATACTTCATTTTATTCATCTAGGAAACACAATACAGGTTTAAGGTAAATATGACATATCTCATATATGATTTAATTTTCACCAGTGTGGGAGTATTTGGAATATACACAGCAAAACTATTTGAATAATTATAGTAATTATTAAAATGGTAGATCACTTTTCTTAATTTATTAGGAGAAAATCATGTCATGATACTTTGGTTAAATAAGATATTCCAACTATTAGACCTTTTGCAGTTTTGACTTTACTTCCTGTGTCTTTAATTTATTCTGACTATTTAATTGCTTATGCAATAATTTAAACATAGGCTGGTGTTCTGTATGATATATAATTAAAACTGTCTAAGTTGTGAGCTTACTCTACAGCCAGAATTACTATATTCACTACATATCTTATTTTGTATTTTGCCAATATATAGCTTACAAACAAATGGTTAGAATTCTTTATTCAATTAGAATTTATTGGTCATTTGTATTTATCTGAAAAAAACCATATTGCCTGGAAATATATAAGCAATAAAATAGACAAAATTGACTAATTTATTATGGTGTTTATATCTTTAAAGGGCAGAATTGCTACACCTTTCTTTTGTATAGCCTCACTGAGAATCTGTTGTGTCCAGGATTGGTTGCTTAAATGATGATGAAGGATTCTAAAATGTTTTTCATAGTCAAGTATGTTGAACCCCAGGTAGTGAAACTATTTTGAAGGCTGTAAAGTCTTTGGATCTTGTTGGGTTGGTGAAAATATATTTTCTAGGCATAGACCTCTGTGGGCAATAACCAGCCTGTGATCCCCACCTCTTCTCTTTGTTCCCTGATTAGCCACAACATAAAAAGCTGACACCTGTACCTGTTGCCAAGTATGTGGAAGTTCTAATATGCCTTCCCCACAATAATGGACTGAAGTTGTAAGTCAAAATCAATCTAACTTTCCTAAAATTTATTTCTACAATTTGGCTTCACTGATGGAAAAGAACCTAAAAGACAACAAAGTTTTGTTTGTTAGACTGGCTTTGCAAAAGTATTTTGACTGGAGAGCACATTAAACAGTTAAACAAAATGGAATTCATATATTTACTATAAGATAAATGACTTTATTTTCAGATGTCAGCATTAATCAAACATAAATTTTCTATATTGAGATATGATACCAGAAGAAATAAACTCATTAAAGACATAATTGTCTATGAATGAAAAATAGAAAAAGATAAATATTATTGATAGAAAAAATTGTATATTGTAGTATAATGGTGGGTATTTGAGATATAAAACTAATACAATTTTTGTGAAATCATTTTAGCATAATAGTCTAAAACATTTTGTTTAAAATTTCATTTAATTATCTAATAAAAAAGCGTCTTGTGACATATTTACAAAATACTATTAATGATTATTAGATTATAATGTATATATGTAGATATATATACAGACATATATTGTGTTATATATATACATGTTCACATGAAATTTACCTTTATCTTAGTTCATTAAATTATAAATTGCTACTGAAATAATTATTTAAAATACTGATCATATTTGGACCATCTATATGTATTTATTGATCTTAATGGATTCTGTTATTCTCCCAAAACTTCTGGGTATTTGAAGTAGTAATGTCATTATTATCTAAAATAATTTAATATTTATGCTATTCATTCTATATGTTGTCTAATAAATTATCACAGTACCTTCTGAGGAAAGTATTTTTTAATGTTGGTAATTATGATGATATAATTATAATGATGAAAATACAAACTAAAGTTTAGAGAGATTAAAAAAATGTATCCTGGTTTACATACGCTAAAGAGACGTTTGTACCCCTATGTTTGGGGCTGTTCAGCCAGAAACTGAAAACAGCTTAGATGTCAGACAGTTAAATGGATAATGAAAATATGATGCATTTTCATACTTGAATAATATCCAGATGTTAAGAAAAATCAAATTATGAAATTCACAGGTAAGTAAATTGAGCTAGAAAAAAAATCATCCTTAATGAGGTAACTCAGATCCCCCCAAAATAATGTTTATTTTATCTTAATGGGTTTTTTTTATATGGACATTAACTTTTAAGGCTTCAATATAAGTGGTGCAATACAAAGGTTAAAAAGAATTTCAGTAGCTAGTAAGGGATTAGGAAAGAGGAGATCTCCCAAGGAATGGAAAGTAGAATACATTGCTATGAAACAACAAAGAGTAAATGAAAATAGGAGAGAGGAATGGAAAAGAAGGGTAATAGAGGAACTATAGGAAGGAGCAGACAGACAGAGGCCATCTGAAATGATAGAGAAATCAACTACTGTATGCACTTTCTAAAATAGATACACTTATAGATAAAGTATAAATAAGGGAACCAAACAATAGGGGAAAGAATGTCCCAACTAGATAATTCAGTGCCACTATATAAATCATTCAGTGCCAGAATTAAATGGGTTAGTCAATTCATTGGCTAAGGGTAGCCCATAGAAACTCCACCAAATCCCATGATAATGGGAAAACCTTGTTTGCTCTCCATAAACTGATGGTAGGGCCATGCTGCTGAAAACAACACTTACATATGTCACTAAAAATAAAGAAGTTAACCTGGTGCCTAACAAGATGATTCACCCTTACTGATTGTCATGCATGGTATTGTAAGATACTCTTTGTTATTGGAGGAGAGTAATCATCAATATCAGCCAGATGCAAACCCTAAGGCCTACAAAAGTGATCTACCTGCTATACACTGGTGCTTTAGTAACAAAAATATTGTAGGAGTAACCAAAAACTTTCTGGCTACATTTAAGGGCTGCTCCATGAGATATCTCACTCCATGAGATAGAACCTGTTACTGCCACTGGCCAAGAATCTGAGATTAGATGAATCATGAGCCTAGGGGAACAACTACTACCATTGTTCTACTAAAAATGATATTAAAATAAAACCATTCCTAAGAACATGCTGCTATGTTCAGAAATCAATTTGTTATTCAGCCCACCTCAGAGAAGCTTCTTATTGTAGTACATGGAAATGAGCACAAAGACCCACAGTAGTACAAATATGCCTAGAATGAGCATATGCTTTGAAGCACTCAGTACTAAATGGGGTGTCTTCATCAAACTGTTCTCTTTAAGGCTCGAGAATCTATGCGCAAGAGGAAGGAGAAAGATTGTAAGAGCCAAAGGTGTTGAATCATTCCAAGAAAATTTTTTTCCAGACACAAGACTGACACACATGTAAGCATACAGAGACTGTGCCAGCATGAGTAAAGCCTGCACAGATTCTAGCAAGGTGGGGTACCAGCACAGATTGGGAAAAGGACATGTGCTCTAACCTCCAACTAAGATGTTATTTGCAAAGGAAAAATTAGTTTTCTCCAGTGGGATTTCAGTAGATATAACTATGCCTCAGGGTAGGTGTTTTGGACAATGCAAAATGAACTCAATGATATTTTTTAATAGACCTTTATTTTCTTCTGTTTTTCACTTTTTGCCTTATTAGTCTTATGCTTATTTGTTTTGATTTCTACTTTTAGTTTTTTGTATATCTATTGCTTTATTTATATTTGCTCTTTTGCATTAAAGAGAGAAAAAGAGAATATGGAGTTGGGTGGGTAGAATAGTAAGGAATATCTGGGACAAGTTGGGAGAGGGAAACATGACCAAAATATATCTAATAAAAAATGTCAACTAAAGATGATAATTAAAATAATCAAAGAGAAAAAACTAAATAAACAAATTAGTATGTCATTGCACAAATCTAGGTCATATAAACATAGACTCTAAACCCAGAGTTCTTCATTTAGATTCCTCTAAACGTAGGATACTACATTATTGTTTTATTTATTATTACTTAGTTTAATGAGGAATGGCCACACACATAGCAGTACAAGTTTAAATACTGAGAGCAGAAGCATTACTACTGCTACTTGGACTTTTCTCTATTATTTCAGAAGAAAAACTCTATACAGTATTTTAATATATTACTTCTTTTCTGTGCTCAGGACTACCTACAAATTTGCATTTTTTATTGTTTGGTTAGGCAATGGCATGGGCACGATCACAAAATGCTATTGTGAAGAAACCATAGTAACATATTTTATATAAATATAAAATATAAAAAACTCTTCTAATAAAAATAGTTAATACAATATTGTCATCTCTTGGAAAATTGACACCTCTTTTTATGATAGGTTCAAGTATAGTTGCTCAGCCCACATATGTGTAACCAGTTCTCTTTAAATTCAAGTCTTTCCAATAGAAGACAGATTTAAGTTAATATGAATATGTCAGACATTACAGAAGAGAAACCAAGATTGCATTTTGAGATGAGACACAATGTTTTTCAGATTGGAGAATTAAGTATTTAGGGATTACAATGAAGAAAAGAAGATTATGAAAATGTGTACTTAAATGAACAAGATTATGGTTAACAAAAGGAATATATCCAAAATTTACTAATAGAAAAATTGATAACTAATAAAAGACAACCAGCCAACCATGGGAGAGTAATCTCAATAAAAAGGTGTTCTTTGGAGCAACAATATAATTTACCTGGTAAATGTGTTTTATTGCAAATCTGAGCATCCCATTTCTAGCCCTAGAACTTATGTAAGGTTATAGAAACAGGACAATCCCACAAAGTTGTTTTTTGATCTCAATTTGCATGCTATGGTATGTGTTCCCCTATCCACACATTATACACACCCACAATACACACTAATAATATTTCTTATTTGTCCTAATTTTAAATATATATATATATAACATTTTTATTCCAACCTTTTATTCTCTCTAACTCCTCCACTGTCCTCCAACTCCCTCTAAAATTTACTAACTATACTTTGAAACAAATATCTGTTCAATTTAGCATTTCTATAATCTCTACATGTTCTTCACTGGTAGCCCTGAATATTTTCCTACTAAATTTATAAGATGTTCTATTGGCAAAAGGATATATAATTTGAATACTCATGTTTACATCTTGTTTGTTTTACAATACTCATTAACTTCCATATTTGTGCTATTTGACTTTTAATTTGTCACTCTGAAAAATATCCAATTTATTAGTCATTATAATTGCTAAGCTTATACAGAAACAAGAATACATAGCTTAGAAAGTAGATTAAGATTAAAGAGATGGCTTAGTGGTTAAAAGCTTTGGCTGTTCCTCCAGAGGACCCAAGTTCAATTCCTAGCACCCATACAGAAGCACTCATAGCTCCCTATAACTATGTGATTTTGCTGTAAGTCACAGTCAAAACCCTCAGTTGACACTCTTTGCCTCTTACCAATAATAACACATTACTATTGCAGGAACTCTAGTTAGTATATAATGAAAACCCAGAGCCAGATATTGGGGAAAAAGCTGAATTATCAGAAACAAACCAAACTCACTCAGCCAACTCCTCCGGCCTGTCTCCAGGAATCTTCCAACTGAATGCTTTTTATTCCTCATTCTAAAATAAAGGGAAAGATGAAAACCCCTCTTCTCTTGCTCTTTCCAGATCTCTTAACTTCTTTTTTTCCACATTCTTAAAGCTAAGATTAAAGGTGTGGGTCACCACTCCCTAAGCTAACTTAATTCTGTATTTGACTCAGATATTCCAGATTAATTTTATTAAATATATATTACCACATATTTCCTTTTGTGCCAAAAATAAAAAGGTTATAACTAACTAATGAAGAAAAACTATATGCAATAGGTACAGTATCTATATAATATATATACAAGCAATAATTACAACAGTAATGTCTAGTCCAGGAACAACTGACAAAATTAAAGAAAAATTGCATTGTTTTTTTTCTATTTGGCAAGTCCAAAAGATTTTCCCTAATTTACAGTCTATCTAACTTGTATTACTAACTGAAAACTATCTTTTGATAAATCTCAAACTTATACACTTTAACTTCTTAATGAGTTTCTTTTCTAAAACTGTGACTACAAAACTAAACTATAACTATCTCATCTTCAACTTCCTCAGAGACCCAAGATGGAAATTATATTAAGTAAGTAAACAGGACATGCAAGTAAGCAACTTCCAAAAAAATGTGATAATTGAAAGAGCTGGATGCCTGGAAAATTATTCAAGGTTCCTCTGCAGCTTTAGAGCATTCACCTTCAGCCCACAGGCCTATCATATCTGACATACTTTCTGTCAAGAAGGATATTTTTAAAGACCTTCTTACCTTGTCCTGGCAAAGTTCATCAGTTCTTTCGTTTGTATCCTACTTGTCCATTTTGAATATCATACTGTCAGCAGTTAAAGCAAGGACACTTTTTTGCCCAGTGGTTAACTTTTGACACAAAGAGGGTTAACTCCCTATGAAGTTTCTTCAGTGCCCATCATCTTCTTTGAAGTAAATTGGTGCTTCTAAGAGCAGATATCTCATTGTCATAAAATAATAAAAACTTTTGTTATTAAAATATCTTAAATGCCACATTCTGTAGATCTCTGATGTGTTTGAAGATGACCTGTATATCTGAAATATATCCTGGCTTGACCTCGAAAGCATATCTATATGGCTATAAGTTTTATTTTAATGTCTAGCTAAAAACTTATATTTCTATACTTTCTAGTTATTTGGTAATAACTTTCAAGGACTACCAATTTGAATTACATTGTTAGATCAACTGTATAGGTATAATACCTTGAACATGTATGGAAATATATGTACAGTAACAAAATTAATCTCAACTTTGTATTAACATACATGATTTGTATACAATATACAGAAATTCCAATCCAATGTAAAATATTTAAAACTAGCAATTGCTTTTTAAAAGTATTTAATAATTTACCCTTGTTTCCTAGCTTTATCCCTTTTTTCTTTATTTTTTTAACAAAAACCCTGAATATAATCTCCCTTGTTCAGCATTTTATTGGTTACAAATTGTTACTAGTTATGGTTAGAAATAATTATTATATATGACAATTATCCATAACCCATTGAAAGACCAAAAGCCACCCACCTCACTTTTTGGCAATGTGGGTGTTATGTTTTTGAATCAACTTCCTGCTGTAGGGGGGCAACAGCATTTTTATGAGATCCTAAAAAAAGGGTTAATTGTGAAAACCTGAAATAAGTAGCTATATCATTTGTTGTCCAGACTCTACATAATGGGAAAGTTCAGAGCTTGTCTCAATTCCTGGCTAGAGTAGTCTGCGATTCTGGTTCAATTCAACTAGCCACCTCGAAATTGTACTGAGCAGTTTAGTCCAAATCAAATCTTTGGTTTCTGTTGTCAGCCTAGTGGCACTGTCGTAGACATGTTAGAATATCATGTGGGACCCCATCTTCCTTTTGAATACTTCAAAGGTCACAATTAGGCATTTTCATGGTTCACTGCAGAAAACTAATAAGAGACTCAACCTCCCCAAAATATACAGAAAGCTAGATAAAGTGGGGTTTTTTGTTTGTTTGATTTTTACTATTAGTATTTTATATAGTCATTAATATAATGAGAAAACATTTAAATATAAATATATATAATCTTAATCTTCTAAATTTTAATATAAGCGTTTATATAGCATATATTTAGGAACAGAATAGCATCTTATTTTTAGTAATTCTTCTGTAAGGTGTAATTCTGATATGATACAGAGATTTTTGCATTTTCCTTTAACAAGCAGGCTTGGGCTTAGAGAAAGAGAGAGTCACACTCCAACTCCAAAGCTAGTTTTAATTTATAATTGAACTGGGATTTCAACTTTTCTTTTTTTATTCTTTATTTATTTTGTATTTATCAAAAAAACAGTAAAATGAATTTAAAATGTTGAAAAAGTAACAATAACTATAAGGAAGATAAAAATCATAAGCATGACTTATCAAGGGTGATAATGCAAATAAGATTGCTACACATATATTTACTTTGTGTTCAGCTTTCCTCTGAATTTTTTTTTCCATCCCTGTATATCCTTATTCAAGGTCCCTTCCCCCTCCCACCACATCAGGTCATTTTTCTCCTCCGCAGAGCAGACAGTCCTATGGTCCCATTGACCGAATAATGCTTGTATCAGTCTCCACTCCTGGCCAAATCCAGTTTTGCCTCCCCTCCCTCAAGAGTGAGTCAGGTGTTCCTATAGTTGGAGTGGGATCTGAAGGGTCAGTGCAGGGTGTGTCTGATCCCAAGCTGTTCAGTGGTTGTGGTTTGCTGCTTGGGCATGCTTGGCTTTTTTACTTGTTTGTTTGTTTAGAGACCACTAATGAGTGAGTACATCCCCTGCTTATCTTTCTGAGATTGTGATACTTCACTCAGGAGGATATTCTCCAAATCCATTCATTTGCCTGTGAATTTTAGGATATCATTTTTTCTTACTGCTGAGTAGTATTCCATTGTGTAGATGTACCACAGTTTGTTAATCCATTCTTCAGTTGAGGGACATCTAGGTTGTTTCCAGGTTCTTGCTATTACAAATGATGCTACTATGAACATAGTTGAGCTAATACCTTTGGTGTGTGAATGTGCCTCTTTAGGGTATACACCCAGAAGTGGTATTGCTGGGTTCTTCGGGAGATTGATTCTCAATTTTCTGAGAAACAGCCATACTGCATTCCAAAGTGGCTGAACAAGCTTACACTCCCACCAAAAATGGAGGAGTGTTCTCCTTGCTCTGCATCCTTTCCAACAAAGATTGTCATCTGTGCCTTTTATCTTAGCCAATCTAACAGGTGTTAGGTAGTATCTCAAAGTTGTTTTGATTTGCATTTCTCTGATGACTAAAGATGAAGAGCACTTTTTCAGGTGCCTTTCAGCCATTCATAGTTCCTCTGGTGAGAATTCCCTTTTGAGATCTGTACCCCATGTTTTGATTGGGTTATTCAAGGTTTTGGGCTCTAGATTCTAGAACTCTTTATATATCTTAGAGATCAGTCCTCTATTACTTGTAGGGTTGGTGAAAATTTTTTCCCATTCTGTAGGCTGTCGTTTTGTCCTATTGACAGTGTCCTTGGCTTTGCAGAAGCTTCCTAGCTTCAGGAGATCCCACTTATTGATTGTTGGTCTTAGTGTCTGTGCCACTGGTGTTATATTTAGGAAGTGGTCACCTGTGCCAATTTGTAGAAGTGTATTTCACACTTTCTTTTCTATCCAGTTCAAAGTGCCTGGGTTTAAGTTGAGGTCTTTGATCCACTTGGATTTGAGTTTTGTGCAGGGTGACAGGCTCGGATCTATTTGCATTTTTCTACATACTTCCATCCAGCTATGCCAACAACATTTGTTAAATATATTCTCTTTTTTCCATTGAATGTTTTGGGTCAAAGATCAGGTGTTCATAGGTTTTTGGGTTAATGTCTGGATCCTCAATTCTATTCCATATTGTGGTAAAAACCCGCCATGAGATATGTTTTAAATGGGGTTTATTTTGTGAAAATCACTTAGAAAACAGAGAAGGTTTTAAGAGAAAATGAAGGGATAAGGTTGCAGCGTGCCAGAACATTTCTAAGGAAAACTCCTCATCCCCACACCACATGTCCCAACTCACGCGCCACTGGCCCGAACTGTGCACCCGGTCGAGAACTCTCGTGAGAGAATGCTGACTTCCTGTCCTGGTCTTCTCCCTCAGAGTTCTACTTCCAGAATCCTTTCCAGTTAACCACGCCCCACTCATCTCCAGTCCTCTGATGGGATCATTCCTGATTTCCTGCTACATCTCCCTGTTTTGTCTAAATGGGAAGGTTCTAAACTAGGTATAAAACTATGTACTATAGGGATTGTCATAAGACAGTGTCTGGGAAAGAGAAAGGTACTAACATAAGTGAGGTCAAACTACTGCTAATAAACAACAACTACAAAGTACAATTTAATATCTAAAATGTTGATACGAGAAAATGCACAGGGATTGCTTTAAGGCTGTTTATCTTAAACAATAGATTTCTAACACTTGAGTGTCTTTGCTGTAATATGAAGTAATAACAACATCAACTATCTAATCTTCAACACTGTCAAGACCTGAGAAGGAAAATATACAACTAAAGTTGGAAGCGTGAAGTAACTTCCAGAATTTAGGAGAAGACAATGACAGTTACCTACCTGTACAGTCATCCACCACTTCTCTGTATAACGGGAGCATCCATCCTTGTGGCTACTGGCCTAGGATATCTGACAAGTTTCCATAGAAGCAGGGTATTTTTTGGTAGGACCGTCTTATCCTGGCTAGGCAGGCTTCGGCAGTCTCTATCCCTCATCCTGCAGGTCCATTTAGGACAGTGAGCTCGCTGATAGCAGTAGGGGCAAGTGCAGTCCTTTTGCCTCTCAGGCCATTATTCGCCAAACAAGACAATCTCTTTGCAAGATGTCTGTGATGCTCAACACCACCTTGAGAAAAGAATGGTGATGCCAGGAGTTGTCATGTTTCTCAAGGCCAAATTTGAGGTAACAAAATCTTGAATGCCATATTCTCTCGGTCTATGAAGTGGTTGAAGACACCTATCTATTGGGTGTATTCTGACATGTTTCTGAAAAGCCTGACTGTTAGGTGATAAATCTGAGTAACCGAAATCTGCAATCCCAATCAACCAAGAAAGTGAGGCTAACATTGTAAAAATAGGCACTCAAAAATGAGTGTACAGCTCCTCCAAATAATTTCAAGTATAACTATCTTAGGAAAATTGACCAAAATACACATTTTTTTATCAAATGGTAACAATATCCTAACTATATATCATTATATATAAAAATATATCCAAACAGATTTATATAAAACAACTCGTGTGTATAGTATAACAAATGTTATGACTATCATAAATAATTAGAGGTAGAAATTGCATTATGGAAATGACAATGCACTTAATACACATCAATGTGCAAAATATTTTAGACAGAGGTAGACACATGCAAAATAGGGCAATTATACGTTCAATTTTGCATCAATATATATTATCCCAATCAGACATATAGATTAATTTCCCATTTGTGTCAATATACAAATATTTGTACCATGTCAATTCATTTTTCATTCATCTTTGGTTAATAGTTGTTTGCAAGTATAATGATCTCCTATCTGTTCCCTTTTCTTTCTCTCTCTCTCTCTTTTTTTTGTTTTTCGTCTATAATATCATTCTCTCCTCTACCCAAGATTAACTTATAACCATCATACCAAAATGATAATTGACCATAACCCTCCCTTGGATGATCAACTTATTGGGAAAGGGACATAGTTCTTTCATTGAGTTGCTTCATGCTGGCCTGTGGGCGACGGTATCTCTGTGGGGTCCTGTAAACTAAACAATGGTTAAGTCCTAATGAAGTAACTGTAAACATATATATATATAAAACCATTCCACAAATGTCTATAACCATTCTCATTGTACTGAGTGAGTCCATCTGAAATATTTGCTAAAGATATGATAAGAAACTATTTTACAACTGTCCAAAAGTGATCACTGAGTGACATACAGCAGGTTCCTTCTTACTCTGTCTCAATGTGTTTTTTTTTTCTGGTGGGGGCCCATCTTGCTTCTGGATGTCTTGTAGAGTGCTGGTAGGAGAAATTGTTTTTAATAGTGAAGAATCCAATGGATATTATCAACTGAAGATATTGAACCACCAGAAAGTATTGTGTGCAGAAAAGATTTCTAAAGTAAGAGAATAAAAAATGCAGAAAGGAATAAGTTTTAAAATTTAAAATAAAAGTGAGATAAGATTGGTCCCTATATATTTCATCTATTTTCTGTCCCACTTCAGGTGGCTTTTCTGACGTGAGACAGAGTTTTTAAAGTTTTATTTA
>PVIH01004840.1:45276-133705 GCA_004025045.1 Sigmodon hispidus
TTCCATTTTCTGATATCCTCTTCAATTTCTTTCTTCAGTGATTTAAAATTTTTGTCAAATAGGTCTGTTACTTCTTTGGTTATAGTTACTCCAAGGTATTTAATACTATTTGCAGCTAATATGAAGGGTAATGTTTCCCTTATTTCTTTTTCAGCTCTTCTATCTTTAGTGTATAGAAGGGCTACTGATTTCTTTGAGTAAATCTTGTATTCTGCTACATTGCTGAAGATGTTTATCAGCTGTAGCAGTTTCTAGGAAGAATTCTGTGGGTCACATATATATACAATCATATCATCTGCAAATAGAGATAGCTTCACTTCTTCTTTTCCAATTTGTATGCCCTCAATCTCTTTTTGTTCCCTTATTGCTTTAGCTAACACTTCAAGAACTATATTGAATAGATAAGGGGAGAGAGGACATCCTTGTCTTGTTCCTGACTTTAGTGGGATTGCTTTGAGTTTTTCTCCATTAAGTTTGATACTGGCTGTCGGCTACTTGTAAATCGCCTTTATTATATTTAGGTATTCTCCCTGTATTCCTGATCTCTCCAGGGCTTTAATCATAAAGGAGTGTTGGATTTCGTCAAAGGCTTTTTCCTCATCTAGGGATATGATCATGTGGTTTTGTTCCTTTAGTTTGTTTATATGATGGACAACATTTACAGTTTTTCATATGTTAAACCAGCACTGCATTTCTGGGATAAAGCCTACTTGGTCGTGGTGGATGATATCTTTTATGCATTGTTGTATACGGTTTGCCAAAATTTTGTTGAGAATTTTCGCGTCAATATTCATGAGGGAAATTGGTCTGTAATTTTCCTTCTTTGTTGTATCTTTGAGTGGCTTGGGTATTAGGGTGACTGTGGCCTCATAGAAGGAATTTGGCAATATTCCTTCAGTCTCTGCTGTGTGAAATAGTTTGAAGAGTAACAGTAGTAATTATACTTTCAATGTCTGGTAGAAACCAGGGCTTTTATTTTTGGGGAGGTTTTTAATGACAGCTTCAATTTCCTTAAGGATTATAGGCCTGTTTAGGTAATTAATCTGATCTTCATTTAATTTTGGTAGATGGTACCTGTTCAGAAAGCTGTCCATTTCTTCTGGGTTTTCCATTTTTGTGGAATACAGATTTTCAAAATATGATCTGATAATTCTCTGTATTTCCTGAGGGTCTGTTGTGATGTCCACCTTTTCATTTCTGATTTTGTTGATTTGAACACTCTCTCTCTGTTTTTTGATTAGTTTGGCTAAGGGCTTATCTATCTTGTTAAATTTCTCAAAGAACTGACTCTTAGATTCATTGATTCTTTGTATTGTTCTTTTTGTTTCAATTGTATTGATTTCAGCTCTAAGTTTGATTATTTCCTGCGGTCTACTCCTTTTAGGTGAGTTTGCTTCTAATTGTTCTAAGGCTTTCAGCTGCGCTGTTATGTCTCTAGTGTGGGATTTCTCTAGGTTTTTCATATAGGCATCTAGCATTATGGATTTTCCTCTTAAGTCTGCTCTCATTGTGTCCCACATGTTTGGGTACATTGTGGACTCATTTTTGTTAAATACTAGTTAGCAGAAAAATATATAGTCAGTAGTAAACTTCAAAAGTTAGAAAAGCAAAGGCTGCAGAGATAACTCAGGTTGAGAACATTTATTGCTATTGAAGTGAATGCAGAATCAGTTCTCAGCACCTCCTTGATGATTCTCCATAGCCTGTTTCTCTAGTTCCAGAGGACCTAATACCCCTTTCTCACTAAGCTCAATGGGTTCCTGTAGATATGCCACATATATGCATACACTGAAGCACATATACCCTTAAACTAACTTAAAAAATACATAAATGAACACAAGCCCTTTCTGGATTATTTAGAGCCATGTCAATATAATTGAAAATAAGCAATTGTCTTGTGAAAATCCTCAGAGATAAAATGTTTCCAGCAAATACTCAATATTGAATAAATTTAGCATAAATTATTTTGAAAGTTCAAGATAAATAAAACTTAATTTTTAACCATGACCTTAAAATCAGTTAAGTACTTCCAACTTTTAGTAGTATTGAATTCTGATGTAATTTGACTTGTTTTACTGAGATATATTTTGTATATGGTATGTATCAAGCTATGCATGGCAATATGCAAAAAAGAGAAAGAGAACATTAGGTTTCTTTAAAGAACTTATTAGTACTTCTTGTTTGGCTTTGTCATTTTCTTTGTCACTTTTTACTCTCAATTCCAATCCTTCATCACAGGATGAATAAAATGCCACCAAGCCAGAACTACTGCACAGAGTTTATAGTAAAAACTGTTTTATTCCAGACACTGCAGCACCTGTTAAACTTTAATAAATTCATGAAACGTTTTTTATCACTTTTCTTCTTTTTGATGGGTTTGAAATATAACTGCAACTATAAATTTTTTTAATTTAAGTATCTAAAAAGGCCAAAAAAATCAACAAAAGACAAAAATAAATCTAGTTTTTGAAGATTATTTTTCACATGTCATTTTAATTAACTCACCTATATCCTTTTGAGAGACATGCCAAGATTATTATCTAAATGGTATAAAACACATTTAAAAAGAAAAGTTTGTTTCTCCAAGGACAAAGTTGCAGTGAATGAAACACTGGAAGCAAGGTTGCAATCTACTTTCATTCTCAAGTTTACCACTGAGGTCTCAACAGAAGTTACAGAGAATTGAAGACAAGCACCTCTTATTAATATGCTAATAGCTTGAAGACAAATCTAATGTTGGTGCTCTCTAAGTTATTCTAATCAGTCTTTAAGAATTTAAATGTAACAAAAGTATAATGAAATGAAGAGTGTTTCTTCTTCCCCTATTTTTATGCAGAGGCTTTACAGGCAATGCTTTAAATATGTCATATATTTTGGTTTGAGCATGCTATCTTTTGAGAAAGAAAGCATTTTGTCAGAAGTTTGTAGCTTTCAAAACAATTTCAGAAATAGATTTAATAATCTACATAGTTTCTTTCTTCAACAAATGGTGTTGGCATAACAAAAGGTAGTGTGTAGAAAAATGCAAATAGATACAAACCTATCACCTTGCACAAAACTCAAATCCAAGTGGATCAAAGACCACAAGATAAACCCAGCTACACTGAACTTGATAGAAAAGAAAATGAGAAATACTCTCCAATGCATTGGCACAGGTGACCACTTTTTAAATATAACACTGGTAGCACAGACACTAAGAACAACAATCTAAATCATAGCCACAGATAAGACTGGACTATGAATGTCTCAGTTTGGGTTACTGTGGATATAAGAAAACACCATGACTGAAGCTATTTGGGGAAAGTTATAGTTGGCTTAGACTTCCATATGGCTGCTCATCATTGGAGGAAGTCAGAACAGGAATTCAAACAGGGCAGGATCTTGGAGACAGGAGCTGATGCAGAGGCCATGGAAGGTTGCTGCATACTGGCTTGTTCCCCATGGATTTCTCAGCCTGCTTTGTTATAGTAGCCAGGACCAGCAGCCCAGGGATGGCACCATCCACAATGAACTGAGCCCTCACTCATCAATCACCAATTAGGATATGCCCTATAGGCTTGTCTATAGCCTGATTTATTTGAAGGTCCCTCCTCTCAGGTGAATTTAGTTTGTGTCAACTTTATATAACACCAGCAAGAATAGTAATAGAGACAGGAAGAGAGGGGGCACCTACAGACTTTTAACGTTTGGTGATCTATAGAAGAGAACAAATGTCCAAAGCAAACATATTTGGAGAACCTAAGAAGGTCTGAGAAAAAAAGATGGTGAAGACAACTTACGACTCATGAAACAAAAAATGTCAAATGTAGGAAGTGGTGAAAAGAGGTGAAAGATGAGATGTGAGGGAATAATTTGTCAATATGGAGGTTTTCTAGTTAATCTGGGTTATCAATTGGAAATATCTAAAATCAACTAAGAAATAATCTAAGAAAACACCAGTAACTTTAAAAAAAAATCAGGTTACTTAAAGTGGAAAGAAGCAACCTAAATATAGGCTCCACCATCCAATGGCAGACAAATAAGAGGATGCTTGAAGGAAACGAGAAGTTTATCACTTTTATAAAGAAGTATCCATTTAGAAAATACAGACCAAATAACTTTGAAGACGAAAGTTGATAACAGAGCTCAGTATGCTCAGGGGTTTAGATAGAAACAAAACAAAGCCCCATCCTTGGTGGAAGTGAATTGATTTATGTACCTATTGAAAATAAAACTTAATTTTAAGAATTATACATTTTCACAGTATACTCAAGAATTTAAATTTTCACACTTCTGTTCTTTAGAGGAGAATTCTTGAAAGTAATTTAAAAAACAGTAGCATTTATATATTCTAAAATTCTTACTTAATACATATTCAACATAAATAAAATTATAAAGAATAAGAGACTGAAGTGGGCTTAGGTTTAAAAGAAACAAATATACCATATTCCTTTTCTCAATGCTAAGGGAGAGGGCACTGAAGAAGTGTAAGAGCCAGAAGCAGGAGATGATTATAAGCAAATATTATCTTCTGGACCCAGGAGGACAGCTGTACATATGAAATTAACTGAAGAATGGATTAACAAACTGTGGTACATCTACACAATGGAGTATTACTCAGCAGTAAGAAAAAATGATAGACTAAATTTCTCAGGGAAATGGATGGATTTGGAGACTATCCTTCTGAGCAAGGTATTACAAACTCAGAAAGATAAGCAGGGGTTGTACTCACTTATTAGTGGATTTTAAACAAAAAGCAAAGAATACCCAAGCTGCAAAACACAACCACTGAACAGCTTGAGATCTGAAGTACTTTGTGTTAGTTCTGCGCGTGAGAGCAAGTACCCACTAACAAGGCCACACACTAGAGTTTATATAAGAGCGGAGTCCCAGGTGGGTGAAGAAGCAGAAGATCATGACAGAACTCAGGGGACAGAGAAAAGGACAGAAGTATATGCTTGCAGTCTCTTTTAAGGGAAGGGCCTTGCACGGGTATGTGTCATGGGTCCAGGGAGGCGCTTCCAGATCCAGGGAGGTACTTCCAGGTCCAAGGAGGTTCTTCTGTACACAGGGCTGCAGGGTTTATGCAGCCATGCCCAGGGGCGTGCCTCTTCACAAGGTGCATCCCACCTGAGCCAGAGTTGGGTCAGCTACGTGGACTGTCAGAAATCCTTATGTATCACCGTTTTGTTTATTATAAAAAGAAAACTAGGTTTATGGTGGCAGGGGTTGTTGTGATCTCTGTCTGCTTCCTGCTGACACTGGGATGGAGATGTCTGCTAGATTCTTTAGTTCATCTTGTTTGTAGATGGAGGATTTGAGTCACAGGGCTTTGAATATTGTTTTCTGGAGCTCAGAAAAAATCATGAGTTAGTGAGATAACTTTGGGAAGTGGTAATATAGTGAGTGGTGTACTCTGCTAGTTCTGGAAATGGAAAAAGGTTCTTGAGAGGGAGTAGGAAATGGTCTGTTTTACCTGAATTGAATTTGTTTCTTTTGGTCTTGGGGGGGTATTTGTTTTAACTGTATTGACTTTGAAAATGGCTCTTGAAGCAGCAGCTGTGGAAGTGGGGAGGGCTGAGCCAAAATATCTTGGCCTCAGAAATGGGGGAATTTTAGAGAAATGATTTATATTTGGTGATCCACCTGGGAGACTGGAAGACTGGAAGTGACAGGTTGAAGCTTATAGCAAGGTGAATAGAGGTGGCTAGAGCAGTTGACAGTCTGAATTTAGGCAAAATGTTATTTGTTTTTTATTTTGACAATGGAGAGGCTAGAAAGAGAAGTAACACCCCTAAGTTCTTGTCTGTAGGACTGAGAGTATATGGCTTTTAGTGTCCACAGGGAGAAGACTACTCAAGGCCCCTTCTTTGCAATGAGGGTGGTCAGCTTAGGGAAGCCTTGGCTGCATTAACTGCCCACGGTCAGACCTTAGATTAGTTGGGAGTGATCTCTGTGTAATGTGTCTTTGCCACTCAGGGTTAGGAGACATTCACTTAGACCAGCATTCCCTTGATGGAGTCTTAGACAAGGCCTGAGCTTGCCTCTACGAGGCTAAGCAAGAGCAAGGCAGTAGCTGGCCAGACAGCTTTTGTCAGCAGGCAGCATCTCTCCAGTGATATATCCTAAAAGCCAACTTTTGCCTGGAGTCTGCCTGAGGTCTCTTCTCAAGGTCTAAGTTTTAGCTCCAATGCCAGGTTAAAAAAACTGATCATGCATTTAGGGATCTAGTATGAGCTGTGCCTGTTTTTAAACTCGCCTTTAGTCTATAGCCTAATTTGAATTTATCTGAGAAAATTTGCAAACTTTTATTATCTTATTTATGGCAATTGTTTTTTTGTAGAGGGAAAACTGGATTTGTGTGGCCAGAAAGAGAAGAACAGAAAGCCAGAAAGGAAAGTTTAGTGTTGAGATATGAAAAGAAATAGGAAAACCTTTAAGAACAGAGACCTAGAAGGTTTAGAGCTGATGAAAAAAGAGAAAAAATAGGAGAAACTCTTTCTATCTGCCCATCGCTTGCAAAAGTGAGCCCTCGTAAAATATCGGGGTTGGTGAGCCGTTAGGCGGCTATTTTGAGTAATCTAAGGGGTAATTAAGCCATTTTGTAAAAAACAGCTTGGCAATATCTAGATAAAGGCTAAATAATTTTAACACCTCCACCCCGAGCCTTAAGGGTTAAGATGGAGCTGCTGGCTGGCATATTTCCCATTGTCGAAATCTAAGGGAAGTACACTCCCAGCTGCTTGATCATTAGCAAAGCACTGCTGGGTCTGTAGAGAAGTGGATGTACACTAAAAGGTCTGTCAACCATTTAGCACTCTCTGTCTGACCATGTCCCAACCTGCACAGGCCTCTGAGTTCTTGTCAGCCCAAAGAGGGAGTGCCAGGAAATTACACAATGCAACACGATAATGAAAAACTTGTCAACTTTACAGAACCACGCGCCTGCGACCTGTTCGTGGCGCCACCAGAAGGTGCCAGTGTAAATCTTCTCATGGGACCATGTTCATAGATGTTTTGTAGTAATGGGAAAAAGCCAAGAGTGTGTGTTTGTCTGGTGATGGGAGAGCATTTATCAATTAAATTTTCTGGTGTTTGAAAATTGCGGTGTTGGGCAGATAGAAGGTGTGGCCTTGCAGTGAACCTCGGAATCAGGCTTTCCTAGCTTTTGTGCTCAGGAGGGAACCTATCCGAGTCATGGCACCAATGTTAGTTCCCTGCATGAAAGCAAGTACACACTAACAAGGCCACATACTAGAGTTTATTTAAGAGAGGAGTCCCAGGTGGGTAAAGAAGCAGAGGAGCAGGAGAGAAGTCAGGGGACAGAGAAAAGGACTGAAGCATGTGCTCGTAGTCTCTTTTAAGGGAAGGAGCATGCACGGGTATGTGCCATGGGTCCAGGGAGGTGCTTCTGGGTCCAGAGAGGTGCTTCCTGGTCCAGAGAGGTTCTTCTGTACACAGTGCTGCAGGGTTTATGCAGCCACGCCCAGGGGCGTGCCTCTGTACAAGGTACATCCCACCTGAGCCAGAGTTGGATCAGCTATGTAGAATGCCAGGAATCCTTACACCTTGGGCTAGAACCTTGGAGCCCATTCCCTCCAGAGGAACACTTGACACAGTCTTGATATTAGGATGAGGAAATTGGACTTGCCTGGAGTGGATGCTGAACTAATCTGACTTGGGACCTCTTGCCCTTTCTGGGGAGGGGATGGGGGAATGGGGAGAAGAGAGACTGACTGGGAGGGGCCAGGAGAGGGAAGGGAGTTTGAACAAGGGAATACATGGATACAAAATGAGACATTATTCTATAAGAATAAAAAAATTAAAAAAGATTTATTTCATTATGCATTCAGCATTCTGCCTCCATGTAGACCTGCAAGCCAAAAGAGGGCACCAGACCTCATTGTAGATGGCTATAAGCCAACATATGGTTGCTTCGAATTGAACTTATATCTGGAAGAGCAGCTAGTGTTCTTAACCTTTAGAGCCATCTTGCCAGCCTTATTGTTATTTCTTTACATGTCTTGATGGAAAAAAATGTAGATGTGTGGCTTGATTACCATCTGAGGCTTATCTGCCATGTATGGCTTGCCCTTGTGATTGTACACCTTTACTTATGTGACTCCTCTTAACTCTCAGAGTATAAATTGTTTGATTCTCTAAATAAAGTTGTCTATTGCATTAAAAAAAGACATATCTCAAGAATAGGGTGCCTCATTCTACAGCTTATTATATAAACTTAGTGGCCTTTGAATCTTTAAAACAAATTTTCTGTACATCCTATGGAATCCATTCAGCTGAGGAAATATTGACATTTTCACATGAAGAAATAAACTCTATAAATGCAATCTACAGGAACAGTATGATACACATATTAAATATTCAATAAATGATAGATGAAGCAAAAAATATGTTTAGATGACTGCTACTTTTCCATGGAATAAAAATAATGTCAGTTTATTAAATGAATACATATGATAAATAACTCCTTGACATCTCACTAATTAGAGCTAGGTGAATGATATATGTTGAATATCCATTCTATAAGCACACAACTCTGTGATTTATCCACAATTCCTCATGGCACACGTGCCTTATTTTAAAAAAGTCCCATTTGGTATAAATTCTTAACTGAAAGAGGATTTCTATCGTATTGTTTAACCTTGTCTTTCATATCTGTCTTCAAGCTGAATGTTACAATTACCTTCTCATATATTCCCTGCCTTGCTGACTCTGTGCTATCAATAGCTAATAAACATGGGCCTTGGGTTTGTTAATTCCACCATACATTTGGCTGGATATAGCATGAAAAGTGAGTAGTCCTTTGATGTTTCACTTCAACTTTCATAGACCAAGATTTTCTCTCCAGCTCTAAAATTGCTGTTTGTCAACAGTGTAAATAGTGAAAAAGCCTAGTGGTTAAATATTTCTACAAATAGCTCAAAGATAAATCATCATTATAAAAGGAAGGCTCAGAGATAAACAAAGAAGAATAGAAAACAAATGTGTAATGTATAACCTGATTTAGAACTGGAAAAGAGAATGTTGAAACCTTCCTCCTTAAAAGACAGACAACTAAATTTATTATAGTAGATTCCTATAACAGTAACCTGTGTTGATGCTAAATGTTATGGTCCTCAATTGTATGCACTTTATGAGACAAAAGAATCAATATCAACATTAAATTTGCAAACCAAAGCCAGGGTTACTGTTTCATTTGTCAAGATTTTAGACCACAAAGGAGAAACATTGAAATGATCCATTTAACTCAAGCTAATCTTTTTTTGATTGTCTATTTAGCCAAAGCATTAAATGTAATTGATATTTCAAGACAGGTTCCTTTTTTATTCTCCATCTTGGTTGTCTCAGACTCACAACTACATTCATACTGATTCTTTTTATTTAACTCTATGAGTAGCATAATTGAAGTGAATGTAGATTTCTACTACCATGGCTAGCTAGACTCTATAATGGTGTTGTCTCTCAATCATAATCAAGGTTCCCAAAAAAGAGGAAAGAGACTATACACTAGAAATATATTTGCATTTATTTCAAAAGAAACCCATACTAAAATAGAAATTCTCTTTAGGAAATAATCCCATGTATTTCTCTTTATCTGTTTGCAAACATCACTGCGTTGTTTTTTTTTTTTATTTCTTATAAATCATTTTTTACAGCAAAATGCAAATAGAATGATCCTTTGCAGTTAACTTGTTTAACTTGCCCTCTCCCAGCCACCATGCCACTGACTTTCATGATGTAAGGACCAAAGTATGGAAGACTGAGCTTTTCAGTCAGCAAAAAGGGAAATAGCAACTCCACAGAAGTTGCTTCAGAGATCCCTGGTGACTGGAAGTTCCTTCAGGTTTCATTTTTTTCATTAATTCACTTATCTTCCTAATGTGGAATCACCCCTGCTCCACTGCTTTCTAATTTTTCCTCCCAGTGATTTTATGCTGTTCTATTTTACAGGTGAAAACACTGACTGTGGAAGTTTGTGATTTTTTTTTTCTCAAGATTCCCACTCCCTGGGTGTCAAAGTGAGAGTTTATCACATTCCTACCTGTAGATTTTAGAGATCCTGCTCCTAATACTCATTATTAAAGGGACATAACTTTTGATAATTAACATGTCATAAGTGATTATTGTCACTCAATCTAGAGATTGAAGGAATGGAAAATTTGAGAATAGCCCAAACAAATGCCTCTCATTTCACTTTCATGATGAAATCAAAATTATTTGGGTCCTTACTGAAAGGAAAAGATCCTGCACCTTTTACTAGACATGGCAAGTGGAAATTCAAATGTTAAATCATAGAGATCTCAATTTTCAATAACTTCTCTGATAGAAATTGTCAATACATTGAATTTTGAGAAGCATCCTATTACATAATTTCAATGGGACTACTCAAAAAGTAATTAAAATATAATCATAGAACTGATTAAAATCAAAATTTACAAATGTTTAATGACCAATTATTTGTATTTCTATGGCACTATAAGTCAGACACTTAGAAAATGTCACATATCATCAATACCCTTACTCTTTGTTTTGTCATAATTAATATTTTTATATCTAATACTTGCTATAATGGTGGCACATGGAAAATATTATGATAGCCAAAATGTTTCTGCATTCACAGGTCAATCAGCATTACCAAACTATTGCTATTATATCTCCATATGTATTACTCAGGAAGTCATAAGAATGCGTCAGGAACCTTCACTTATATTGTTGTATAGCCAATTAAAACTAATCACAATACAACTCTCTCAAAGAAGTCTCAATTTATGTAACAGAATCAATGTAAAAACTAAAAACCTAGGTAATAGGAAAAGACCACGATGTTAAGGAACAGCCCATTATGTAATGCAAAAACAATAAAATATCGGGCTAGAATGGAGAGAAACATTTAGATGCACACTCAAGGGTATCATTTAGCATTTGTCACTGTCCTATCAAACCTTTGGTGGGAAAGTGGACATGTGATATGTCCTACATCATTTCTTTCTTTAGCACTTCCTTATTGACCTTTTTACACCTTCTTTTTTTCATTCACATGAATTGTTCCAAAGTACCAATTAACAAATAATAAAATTGATCATTCATAACTCAGTTGCTCTATCTAAACAAGAAACATATGCATTAGGGATTCCATTAGAAAAGCATTGCACCATTTGTCTTGTTATTTTATGTGTCTGTAAGTCAATCACTTTAAGCTGAAGCAGTCTCCTTAATTGAATTCAAATAATCCTGATGCATGCACTGCTTTTGGTAAAGAAAGTGAGGAACATTATTTATGGTGAAGTCAGGATGATAGAATAATTGTCACACAATTAAGTTTGTGCAAGAGCTTCTAAAGGTAGTTGAATTAATTCGGAATTTCTGGTGCAAATGCCAAAATGTCAATGATAGCATCAATGAAAACATAGGTTCTAATGGGAGCCTGTGCATCACATCCTGAAATTGCTATCAGAATGACTTGTGTTTCATATTCATAAAGTTGCTGAAAGGCAAAATTGGATGTATGTTTATAGTCTATCACAACACTGCTGAAAAGATACTTAATTTTCACAAAACTGTGTTCTAAATGTTAGAGTAAGAACTCAGAGTGGCCTGTGGATTGCCTCAGAAAATTCTAGCATATGTTACCTTTCTCTCTATCCCATAGTGCCTGGCTGTGGGTTGTCACCAAACACAGGGCCCTCATTTTTTGTATATTAGACAAGATCTCAAACTGGGTGTGTTATTATTTCACTTAGCAAACCTATCTTAAGAAGGCTACATCTTTAAAGAATTTTGAAATGCAAAGGGAAAAATACATATTACCATTATGTACATGAGAATACAGAAAGCTTTCTTGAGTCTTGCTTGCAAAGAGTAAGTCATATAGGCAGACCCTCCCATGTTCTGGGAGTATGAAGGGAAGGCTAAGAATTTAGTTAGCCATACGAGAAAATAATAAAATTAACATGAAAGTAGGATCTGTGTTCCTTCTCATTCTAAGTGCTGCCCAGTATTACTATCTGCAGTAGATTTCTCTGACTGGGGCAGTTGACTCCTGACCTCACTCATAGCCACTTTGTCAGTTGGGGACAGAAAGCACCTGATGGAACATCATTTACCTAGTGACCAAAACTCTGACATCCCCAGACTATAGTTCCATTATTAGCTGGAAAGGTGGGAAGAAGTTATCAGGCAATTGCTAGTTGAATGTGTAATTACTTAAAGAAAGTCAAAGGAAAGACCATAATGAAAAAATATTTTCTTATTATTTAATGTTGAAAACTAATGTTTGCCAAAAAAGTCTAAGTAAGTACTCAATATGACTTCTTCTCACTCATAATTTTGTTAACACATACTTATATAGATATAAATATTTTTAGAATGTAATAACATATATAGAACTTTAGCAATAGAAACTGTGTTATAGTCTATATGAATACTATGATTTATAAATTTTACTTACATTTAAAATAAATGTAATACAGTCAAGGAAATAAGTTTACATTCACATTATAAAATGTGTCTATCTATAGAATTATGTTAATTCTATTAATAGTCTTATGATGAAGTATTTTATTTTTATCTTCCGGGTGAGGAACTGTAGGCCAGATAGGGAGGTATCGTTTCATATTCTAACATTTGTTTATTTTAAATTTATTTTCATCTCTATCCTAGAAGAACACTTGATTCCATGTGTTTGCATGTACTGGCAGGGTTAATACTCAATTTTAAGACATGTTCACAACTACAATCAAATATGTTAAATGTCATTGCTATCATTTTGCTTATATGTTTGATAATATCAGGGCTTGTCCCCTGTATTTATAAGATACCTAAAATCATGGTATCAAAGAAACATTCTTATAATATGCATATTTTACATATATAAACCTTACTGGGGGTGATTTTTTATAACATGAAGATTAATCTATACACCATTTGAATTCAGTTTCTATAAAGGCATTTTCAATATAGTGTTTAATGCAAATCAATGTATACTAGGAACAGAGAAAGAATCTCAGTGATACTGAGAACAGTATTCACTCTCTATTTCTATTTCCTCATCTAAAAACAGGGAGGAAGAATAATACAGCAATACAAAGTAGTCATAAATATCAAATATATTAAAAAAATAAAATTTTTATGAAGCTCTAAAATGTTATATATGTAATATAAAATGTTATATATGTATGTATACAATATATATGCATGTGTTTATATGTGTGTACTATGTGATTTCTGTCACTAGTAAAATTATTTCTTCTAATTTCTGTATTTTTATGAATTATTTGTCAAAAACTGTTTACTCAGTACAATGCCAGCTCATTCCAAGTTTGTCTAATCATAGCAATTCCAATGTATATTTTGACTTTAGCCTACAAATTCAAGTATTGATTCTCACTTCTTTCAGCAGTACACTCAGTCATCAAGTAGATAGATGGTGAATTGTCTTGTTGTATATAATGGATTAGACTATAAAACTGTTTAATAATTTCAATTATTTTAAAATTAAATATGAGTGGTATGACAGTAAACATAAGTGACACCAAAAATTCTACTAGGGAGCCCTTATACCTGATAAAAACTTTGAAATAATATAAAATGCCTTGGGGTACTTCTAACCATACAAGTGAAAGACCTGTATGATAAGAATTTTAAGTCTTTGAAGAAAAATTTGAGAAGATATCAGAAGAAGGAAATATCTCCCACGCCCACAGATAAGTAGGATTAACATAGTAAAAATTGCAATCTCATCAAAAGCAATCTATAGATCCTATGCAATCCCCATTACAATTCTAAAACAACTCTTCACAGAATTCAAAAGAACAACCAGGATATCTGAAACAATTCTATATAACAAAG
The DNA here is from genome assembly GCA_004025045.1 of Sigmodon hispidus. Lineage (NCBI taxonomy): Eukaryota > Metazoa > Chordata > Mammalia > Rodentia > Cricetidae > Sigmodon > Sigmodon hispidus. Next base: position 59,125 of record PVIH01004840.1, read on the forward strand.
GAACTTCCACAGGTACCACCATTCTTGGCTTCAAACTCTACTATGGAGCTATAGTAATAATAACAGCATGGTATTGGCATAGAAACAAACATGTGGATCAATGGGATAGAACTGAAGACTCTGATATGAATTCCCACACCTATAATCACCTGATTTTGACAAAGAAATCAATATTATACAGTGGAAAAAAATAAAGCATCTTCAACAAATGATGCTGGTCTGTGTCAGCATGTAGAGGAATGAAAATAGATTTATATCTATCACCCTGCACAAAACTCAAGTCTGGATGGAGTAAAGACCTCAACATAAATCCAGTTACACTGAACTTGATAGCAGAGAAAGTGAAAAGTAGTCTTGAACATATAGTCACAGAAGACAACTTCCTAACTATAACACCAGTAGCACAGACACTAAGAGCAACAATTAATAGATGGAACCTCTTGAAACTGTAAAGCTTCTGCATGACAAAGGATGCTGCCAATAAGACAAAACAACAGCCTATAGAATGGAAAAAGATCTTCACCAACCACACTTTGACAGAGGGCTTTTCCAAAAGTATGTAAAGGACTCAAAAAACCAAATACCAAATAATTCAATTTACAAATAGGGTACTTATCTAAACAGAAATTTCACAATTGCAGAATCTCAAATGGCCGAGATACATTTAAAGAATTGTTCAACAGCATTAGCCATCAGGAAAATGCAAATAAAAATAACTCTGAGATACCATCTTATACCTGTTAGAAAGGCTAAGATAAAAACACTAATGACAGCTTATATTGGAGAGGCTGTGAAGGAAGGGCAACATTCCTCCACTGCTGATATTGTTGCAAACTTGTACAGCTGCTTTGGAAATTGATGTGGTGGTTTCTATGAAAATTGGGAATCAATCTACCTCAAGACCAATCTATACCAATGTTGGACATATAAAACCTAGATGATACTCAACTGAAGAATGGATAAAGAAAATGTGGCACATTTATGCGATGAAGTATTACTCAGCTGTTAAAAATAATGACATTATGAAATTTTCAGGCAAATAAATGGAAAGAGAAAAATCATCCTGAGTGAGGTAATCCAGACCCAGAAAGGTAAACATGGCATGTACTCATTCATAAATTAATAAATAAATATTAAATATAAAATGAAATATATTGACATATGTGTTTATGCTAGGTAACAAGAAGAACCCAAAGAAAAATGCATGGATTTCCCTGGGAAGGGAAAATAGAAGAGATCTCCTGGGTAAACTGGAGGCTGGCGGGTTGGAAACATTAATAACCATGTTGAGGGGTGTGTGGGATGGAGGGAGAGAGTAATAATGAGGGCCGTGCATTTCAGGGTTATGGAGTAATTTGGTGTCAGAAAAACTCTGGGAATCAACAAGGATGACCCCAGGTAAGACCCCTAGCAAAGTAAAAAGAGTACCTAAACTGGCATCCTGTAATCAGATTAGTAACTAACCTAATTATCATCAGAAAGTCTTCATCTAGTAATTAATGTAAACAAATGTAGAGATCCACAGCCAAGCATTGGGGCCAAGCTGCAGAAATCTTCTTGAGAGGGAGGAAGGACTGCAAGATCAGTGTGGATGGTGGTATATAAATGTCATCACAAGGGAACCCAGAAAAAAAGGAACCTGCACTCATATCTTATAAACTTTGACCTACACTTAGCAACCTTCCATGGAATAGATCAAGCTATACATATACATATGTATATATATATATATACATACATACATATATATGTATATATATGACAGTTGTGTAACTTGGTCTATTTGTAGGACTTCTAGAAGTGGGATTAATGCTTGAACTGGCTTTGGGGAAATTATTTCCCATACTGGTTTGCTTTGCTCAGTCTTAATCAAAAGAGAGAATCATAGTCCTACATCAACTTGATATGCCATGCTTTGTAGACACCCATGGGAGGCCTTCCCCTTTCTAAACAGAAACAAAGAAGACATGGATGGAGGAGGGGTCAAAATGAAGGTTTGAGGAGGAAAAGGGAGGAGAGGAGAGAGAGGAAACTGTGGTCTGGATATAAAATAAATGAAAGAGTTTAATTAATAAAAAAAATAAACATGATTTAATCACTTTGAGGCTATTCCAATAGTCAAGATCACTTATAACAGTTTTTATGCTTCAGTTATTTTAATGAATATTTAATATACATATAATCAATCATTATTCTTACATAGATAACACTAGTTTTCACAGTCCCAAGAGCAACAAAAGGCTCTAAAACAACTAAGGCAAGTTTAGCTATCCAAATAGATACAGCCTATCTATACATAAACACTGAATTCAATATTGTGTTTCTCCTACATTCTATTCATGTCGGGTAATCACAATAATTTTTCTCCCATAGATTCTTTGTGTATCAGTAAATGCCTCTTGATTCTTACAAATAACCTTCAGAAACCTCTCTGTACTCTAACAGCCTTGTTGCTTTGTCTCTGAACTCATATAAATCATCTCCACTGTCTGCTCCCTCTGAACACTGAGATTAACTTTGATATGTGACACATGTGAATCAATTTCATTTTATATTTGAATGCACTCTGCTCTCCGTTAGCTACCCCCATGTCCCAGTTAACATATTTTCTAAGATTCATGTAGTTGTCTCATTGTTTTCAATCACAAAGGTCTTCAAAGTTGAACTGTAGCAGGCTTTCTTCTGGGCCAACAATCAGCTCCCAAATCATGACATGAAGACTCACTATTAGTCATGAGTGCCCAGCCAAATCCTATGCTAGGCTCACTAGCTCTTACAATTGAAATTAACATATTTTTCTCCATCTACATTTTGTATCAAGGATTTTTCATTTTATATGACCTACTCCATGTTTGGCTGGTTGAAAGATACCTGCTGGCCCCTAGCAGCTCTCCTTCAAGCCTCCATTTCTCCTCCTTCTTAGTCTCTCTGCCTGACAGCCTACCTATCCCATCTCAGACTAGCTATTGGCCCTAGGACTTTTTATCATACCAATAGGGAGCCTTAGGGAGGAAACATGAAACAAATGCAACACATCTTCACATAATGCCTCATAAATAAATGTGGTACAACTTTGCCCAATTAAACTAATATTCCACAATATAGAACACTCTGGTCTATCATATATAGACTTTGTCAACATTCTATAAAAGTCTATATGCTCTTCCACTCATCTCTTATGGTTGAGATTATGCTGATTATTTCAGTTAGCTACTTCTGTAATAAATTTCTGAAAGTAACCTCAATGGGAATGATAAAAAATCATCATTTTTTTTTCATTCATCACTCTTTTAGCCATGAGTACTGATGCATTTTTTACATGTTGCAAAAAACTGGAGCATGTGCATATTGAGTCAGACTTTAATTGAATATGTAGGAATTAGAGGTTCTTGTAGAAATTAAGATATTATATGTTAACTAATGATGGAGGAATAGATGTACACATTATCGCTGTTTTAATTCTGTCTTTCCTGGTTTCATGTTACCTCTTTAAACTCTTCCATTTTCCACCTTTCCTCTTTCTTTTAATATTGAGTGTTGAGTATTGAACCCAAGGTTTTGTAGTTTCTAGGCAAACACTCTGGTCAGCTCTGTTGTAATCTACCCTGCTCTGGTCTGTTCTTCCCTACTCTATTATATTCTGCTCTGCTTTGCTTAACTGTACTCTGTTTGACTATAGTCTAAGAAAGCTGCTTTATTACTGAACTAAATTCCTAGGCACTCTTGGTGTCATCTTGAAATTCTGAGATTGAAAATCTTATCAACTTAAAGTTTTTAGGGTACACAGAGTTCCTATATTGGCATTTAAAAAAATGTGTGTTGAATAGAAAATTTTACACTAGGACTGTGGAAATATAAGCATGTTCATGACATGATCTTCCTTCTTATATAATGAGAATATGAAATCATAAATAGCTCACAGTGTAAAGCCTAATTTCAGAGTTTCTCTGACATGGGATCATGCCCACTTGTCATCCATAATGTATCTTTAGTCATATGTCACTTGTTTTTCATCCTTGCTCTAATGTCATTTTGCTCAAAATGTCAATGAGACATTTTCTTACTGAGTCCTGGCAGCCAATACCTGGTCCCTTACCATACACACTCATTTTCCTTTTCTGTTTTTCTTTACAGAATTGGTTGTCTTAAAATATATTACATACCTATATTTGTCAAATGTTTAATCCTTTGTGTGTGATATGTGCATATGCATGTGTGTTTGTGCATATGAGTGTGGATTTACATGTATGATGAGACATGTGTAAAGGTCAGAGGTCATTGCATGGTGTTGTTCCTCACCTTTCATCTTGTTGTAAGTCAGTGTCATATTGTTTTCCCTAGTGTATGCCATGTTAACATGTTATGTGTAGCTATTTATTGGCTCCATGAATTCCCATGGATTCTTGAGTATCTGCCTTTGATATTGTTGAAGGAGCATTGAGATCACAGGTGCTTATTGCTACTTATTAATGTAGGTCCTTAGAATTCAACATCAAGTTCTCACTCATGTATAGCAAGTGCTTTACTCATACATCTCTTTTGCCATCCTGTATTGCTGTTATCTTTATTGGCTATACAGATCTTCTTGTACTAGAATGGCTGTTTCCCAAAGGCATAGATTTTCTGTTGTTTTTATTTCTTGTTATGTCTTTAATGTAAAAGTGGATGGCTCTTCAAGAGACTCAGCCAACTTTTAAAACACTGAATGAACAAAGTTCCAAAAGTGAATAAACATATAATATGATGAGGAAGACACCATTTCTATTTAAGAAGGGCATTTTTTTCAGAGAAAGTCTATTATCTTCAAACATGCATAATTTTGACTAAATAATATCTCAAGAAAAGAAGACTACATCATGAGAAGTGTGCACTCCTTTTACCATAACAGACTCCATTCTATACAAGCATTAGAAATGCTGATCACTGATTCCATTTGTATATTGTAAAAGGAAGAAGTTATCAAAAATTTTCTAGTGGAAGACATAACACTCACCGAGAAAAGCACAGATAGCCTAGTGATGAGTGCCAAGAATTTAATCAGTCTAGATAGGGACAAGCAGATCTCTGTGAGTTCTAGGCCTGTCTGGTTACATAATAAGTCCTGGGCCTGCCAGAGCTGGATGGTAAGATCTTCCTCACACCCTTAAACCCAAAGGAGATACAAAGAAAAAAAAGCACAAATAGATCTTACAGACTATAAGGAATCTCTGATGATCCTGAAAAGAAATGTCATACAAATTTATATTGCTTCTAGAAGAATTTTGAAGAAAATTCTAAACTCTTTACTACCCTGTTAAAAGGTTTCACATGATTTCTCATAGGCATTTATTAGGGTCTTCTGGGGGAAAAGCCTTCATCATGTGGTCTGAATCTAAATCTCCACAATGAACATCATAATCATGACTTTTTGAAATTCTAGAAATTCACTTTATTGGAGAAAAGATATTATCATTTTGATAGATCAGACAACATTTCCACTTGTTATTAATGTTAGTATAAGTTAACTTTGCAGGAAACTACAAATAATACAGTGATCTGACAGAAAATATTGAGTAAGTGTATTTTTAAAGTCTATTATTCTCTCTGATGAATAAGTCACATTACTAATACAAATGGAAGCATGAAGGTTTAGTCATGCCAGATAGAAAGATGCTTCTAGAGCCAACATATTTATGAGCATTTCCACTGACCTTTTTCAATGATCCCCAGTGGACTGGCTCTGAATAGAATGACACCTAAAGGCAGTTCACATGAAATAAAACTGTATGACAAGTCCAAACTGCCTTAAGCACTACCTAGTTTCCTCCTACCCGAATAATGCAGAGTATGATGCAAAATACATAATGTCTGTTATTAGCTATTAATAGTAGAAAGCTAGAAATTGAAATATTAATAAAAGGCACTTACATATTCAAATAGAACCTTAATTATTCCTCCTCTATTGTAAATCATTTATAAGCAACCCCAACTTCAACATCTGGATGGAAAATTATAAAATATAATTAAAGATTTGGGCAGATACATTTGTCTGATATTTCCCTTATTTTTATTGACTTTCAAACAGATAGCTAGAAAAACCCACTGTTACCTTTCTTTAAGAACAGCCTCTGATGATAAACTTTCCAGGATGAAATAAAACTCCTTTAAAAGAATATCAAATCTTCCATCAAAAAATAGGAAGGGAGTTGGAGTGGTGACTGAGTTTTCTCTTCCAGATTTCCAGAATTTGATGCCTAGTACTCACATAGATCACTATTGTGATTAATTCCAACTCCAGTGAATCCAATGCCACCTTCTGGCCTCTGAAGGCATCAGGAATTAATGTGTTACACAGAGTTACATACAGACAAAGTACCCATAGTTAGAAATGAAAATAAATAAATCTACAAAAAAAATTTTAAAAATCATCCCATAGGAAGCATAAATGCATGCCATAGTTATAATGTGAATTATTATTGTTCTGAAATGACTTTTCTTCCTCAGTCAATTCAATGATATCCTCTTTTTCTGTTTTACCTTCTAAATAAAAGCTACTAAAACAAAACTGTCCTTGGAATTTTCTTCCCAGTTCTGGACGCCTACTCTGCACATTTTCAAGTAGGTGATTTTGATATTTCCTCCTGGTCATGTACTAACAAATACCATCTTAGTTTTGGCAGTATAGGCAGCAATTGTGAAGATGTCCAATACTGAGGGTGTAATTTTATAAGTGTTAAAACACTAGAAATAGGCATTGCAGACCTGACAGAACCTGGTAGAGTTATTACTTGTAAACAAATATGTTTATATACTTAATTTTATAGCCTTGTGACTTACATGTTGAAGCACACATGAAAAGAAAATGAGCTACTCATAATCCTAGCATAAGTTTATAAACTCAATTTTGTTTATTAATTTTTAGAAATTGTATTTTACAAGTCTCTTGTAATTTTGACACCTGAATCATGAAGAAATTCCATTGGAAAATTATGTACTAAATGGCTTCTATTGAAATGATGAAATTGGTGCTTCTCTGGGCATAAGTACATGAATAGTCACTACTAGGCTTATAATACCGACTCATATTGATAAACAAAAGTATAGATTTTATAAAAGTTAGAAACTGTTTGTCTAATACATTATACATATTAACTTTACAAAAAACAAAATGTCTTTTCTCTGTACTAATGCTTAGCCATATATGATCTCTTGGGACAAATGTGAAGAACAGGATGTACAGTGAATCAATTATTTTTTCTTTAGTATACTAAGAAAATATGATTTCCATTAGAATTCTTTAATGAGCTAAAATTCATAACAAAGACTAGATAATGTTAAACTATATACTAATGGCTAAAGTCTTTACTTTTTTTCTTATTCACAACAGCTTTTAAACAACATAAACATTTAATTTCACAAAACTAGATCACCTTCTCTGTTTGAGTTCACATGATATATTCATCTTTCATTGATAATCATCAGCACCTTTAATTCCACATCAGTGCAATGGTGAATAATCACTGCCACCTAAAGACAGATATTAGAGGAACAGCTAGTAACTAAAAAAATTAACATTTCTTAATTTAAACTAGAAATATTCTATTAAACACTATCATAACAAAGAGAAATAATATCTTATAGAACATATATTTCAGTGGAATGCTTTTGGCATGTTGTTTTGCTGCGTGATAAAATCATTTATTCAAAAGTCTTAAATGATACCTGTGAGATGAAAGAAGTATATTTATTTATTTGTGATAAACTGAAGTCATAAAATACTAATTTTCCACACAGTTGGAAACAAGTCAAGATATTATATATAGCTTCCCAGCTTGTTCTCTAAAATCAGTCTCCTACAGTACTAAAGTAACAGACTGTAACATCAATATGAGCTTTTTTTTCCTTCTCTAACATCAGAAAAAAAATGGGTAAAGTTTTTGTGATTAAAAGAAAGTAGGATATACAAAGATATAATCTAACACTAAAGGATCACTGAAGTATTTCCTTATTTAACAAAAATGAATGTCCATGTATTTCCTACATGCGTGTATTTTCAGCTGATGAGACAGATGTTCAAAGTACATAATACTATCTTGTTCAAGAATGACATTTCTTACATACTGATGGTCAAGACTAGCCTGAGCCACGTTTCTATATTTATAAGTCATTTTAAGATTTAAAAAAAATTCTGTTACACATGGAAGTGAATGCACATACTTATATTTACCCACAGCAATTTACACTTTGTTAATTTAAACATCCTTCAATTTTAGTCTGGATATTCAAGTTCATGCTCTTTCCTTTGTATCCTTTTGATCTCAGAGAAGTTGCCCTCAAATTAAAAATCACATTTACTAAGAAGCAAGTGGCTATAGGATCTGAGAATTTCATTAGCTCTCTGAACAATAGAAACTTCTTCAAGGGTTTGTGACAGCAGAGGGGCATGCCTATACCTGCATCCCCACAAAACTGTTAATGACAGACCGCAGGAAGCTGATAGAACTACTCTTACAATATGCATCCTACCCCCATAATATACTGTTTCTTACTCCTCGACATAACTCAAGATAGCTACAAGATATTCCTAATACAATCCCTAACCCTAATACAATCCTTTACTATGTTGTAAGTTACGTATCAGTACAGGAAAGAAAGACTGAAATTCATGAAGACTAATTAAATTTTCACCAAAAGAACGTTAATTTTATTATATAGTTTATTCTATAGAAAACTGGAGGTTTGTGCTACTAACAATCAATCATATAAGTTATGTATTCTATTACCAAGCTACAGTTCCAACCTACCAAGATTTCTAAAAGATAATTAAGGTTGTAATATTAAGATTAATGGTATCATCTAACTCAGTGTAGATTTTGAATACAGCCCCAAGATAAGGATGGAAATAGATGTTTTTCACCCTCAACAAGACTCTGTAAGATGATATGATCAGGAAGGCCAAACTACTATGATATACTGTCATATCCATCATCTAGAATTTTCTTAGATAATTTATAAATCCATTTGCACCTAGATACCGAAAAACTCTGAGTAGAAGAAAACATTTTGTCTATTCTTAGATAAATGATATAATCCTATTACTTAAATTCATAGAAATAAATTTATTTTCAAGAATTTCAATAAAAATAAATCAAAGACATTTCAGGTAAGTGTTAAGTTTATTATACTAAGGGTAAACATCACTGATACATTCTATACTGCAAAAAATAGAAGTACTAAGGCTATAATTATACCCTAAAATACTTAAAGTCAAATTGCTACATATACTTCTTTTACAAATATTATCCAAATCAAACTGCTTCTGTTTAATCAATGAATCAAAATAATCAGAGATAACAATGTGGTGGAGCCATCCAGAACTGCGGGTAAATGCATTTTTTCAAAAATAATGAAACATAGGAACTGTCTCATCTTTGCTAATGTTTAAGAGATCAAATTTCAGCATAATGCCCAGATCTATTGGAATGATTTCAAACTATAATACTAGACAAGAGTTATAAGTTTTGATACATGCAAATCATTTCAAACCATCTTGAGTCACAAAAGGAAATCTGAACTCTCCACTTATGAGCATTTTTGACCCACAGCAATTGCTTCACATTTACAGATGAGAGTGAAAATTTTCTTAATCAAAAAAATTATACATTCTAAAAGATTGGTATATCCAAGTTAACTTCAAAATATGGAGGGAAGGGAGGAAAGCCAAAATTATCAGAAGGTACAATCATCATCTGCATGATTTCTATAACAACACAAATCTTATGGCATTAGAGAAGTTAGTAAATATTAGCATAGAAACCAACTTATGGTGAGCAGTCCAGTTTATCTGTCATATACCCATGCAGCATGTGCTAGACGATGACACAGAAATTAAATGAGTGCCACTTTCGTAAATTAAAACGTGATTTTGGCAACTCAAATATCTACCCTAAACAGGAAAACTCCCAGAATATTTTCAATATGTAGGAGAGCCTCAACATAAAGCTGTATCTATAGTGAAATCAATATGTAAGTGTTGAATTAATAAATTGGAAGAAGTACATAAACAGAAGAATGTGTTTTGTACCAGTGAAAGGAATGGCATATAATTTCAAATACTGACTGGCTTTTTTTTGTAAGTAGTGTATCAGATGAAATCTACAAAGGAGCAATTGATATTTAAATCATATTTTCTCATCAATTTGCGCCATATTTCCAAGTAACATGCAATCCAAGTACTGTCATGTCTCAGAATTAATAGCCCAGGTTCTTAATTCTTACCAAGGTTGACAAATTATTGTGTCTTATGGCACCAGTCACACTTGATCATAAGTAGCGTCTCCAGATATAGCCCTCTTTCCATCAAATTCAGCCTTAGTTTATTTGTCTAACACAAAATGCCAATAGGGCTATGCTACATAATGAATCAAGCGTTCTTCATTAATGAGTAAAATGTTTCATATGTGGGAAATGATTCTCCAGCTCCCAGCTAGGTTTAGACATTCAAACAGTTGTAGTAGCTAAGCGATTAATTTATTTCCAGGGTGAGTATACAATGATTCTGCAAGCAATACCAGGTTGTTTTCAAGTTCAAACTAAAAACATTGCAATGTGTTTGAACATATTTGTTTCAGAGAGTCATCACAAACATATTTTCTCAACTTTCTTAACGTAAGCATATCTGTTGAGTTATTCCACTGAATAGATAAACTTTCTTTAAGAGAGTTTTTAAGCACTCTTTAAAATCACTTTTATTATGTGTGTGTGTGTGTGTGTGTGTGTGTGTGTGTGCACATGCCAGAAAAGGGTGTAGAGCCTCTTAGATTTGTTAGTGTTTAAGAGCTGCCCAACATGGGTTCTGGTCTCTGAATCCCTGTCCTTGTCCTAGAGCAGCAAGCCCTCCTAAGACCAGGCCCATTTCTCAAGCCCAGCTTCTAAGTTTCTATACCTGTAGGTTCTGTCACATATTCTAAACAATGTAAACTATCTCACTATGTAAAATAGCAGAAATAAAAAAAAACATTGATAGTATTTTATCTAAGGTAAAGTTTGGTACCAAAGAGATAAATCATTAAGGATAGCAAAAGGTCTTTCTACAAGGCATGTAACAAATTGCTTATATCATTTTGCTTTTCCAAATCTATTATTGAAAGAAATAGTATAAGCAAGTGCATTTGCATACACATTTATATAAATTAAACTTTATCTATACAAGGCATTCTTTGTTCTTTGATCTTTTAGTGCTGTCATTAAATCTAGAGCCCCACAGATGCTACTCCAGTGCTCTGCTACTGAGCCACATCTCCAGACTCACATGATAGGTTTTACATTCCAAAATAGTGTCAAAAGAGATACAGTATATATTCATATCTTACACTGAAAGTCTCTTTGAATATAAGCTTAGCTCACTATAAAATGAAAATGAAATATACTTTGTTCTCCTCTGTTGCCTACCCTCACTGTGCACTCATCTCTACCCAAACTGTAAAGATACATATGCAAATGAAGAAATCAGGATGAAATCCATTACTTTGTCTGCTAATCTAAGAAATTAATTGAAAAATTAGATGCAATATCTTAAGAAGCATAGTTTTCACTAATCATAATGGCAGCTAGTGATTGTGCTGAAGGTGTGCAAGGCGACATTATGAAAGGCGAAACAGCATGCTCACCCCTCCAATATAATACAACACAGTCCTGGGGAGTGCTGGGGAAAACTGAGTATCTTCTCTTTCAGTTCTCAGCTCAAACAGGAATGAATATGGGTTATTGTTTTAAACAACTGGTCAATCTTTCAATGTTCAATGAGCGTAGTCCAGAGTAATGGGGAATTTTTTGACACAGAAAAACAATGAGAACATCATTGATTTTAATAGACAAAGTGAATTTAAAGACTTTGTTAAGACTGGGAATTGGACTCAGGGCTGACAGCCTGCAGAGCCATATTCTTACATTAGCATCTCTACTATGCCTTAGGGTAAAGTGGATTTATTTAAATTGTGAATTAAACTCTTCCCAATAAAGTCAATGGTATTAAAAATAAATTAAGTAATAACTGCTTTAACCAAAAATAAACAGTTGGCACTGGGAAATGCCTCATCTGGAAGAACTTGCTTCTCAATCTTGGTGGCCTGAGTTTGACTTCAAAACCCACACCTAATTGAAAAGAAGAGCAAAAACTGTGCTCCACACACATGATGTGGCATGTGCACCCTCATTTCAGTATGCACACACAATATATGCCAACAAATTTTTATACAAAGACAAGATTGATATAAAATAAACATCAGTTATAACTCTTTTAAGTAAGAACCCTAAGGAAAAGAGTACATCATTTGCAATTTTATACATCAAAATTTATAGGATACATTTAGCAGGATTGATTTTACTCTGTTGATGAAATTGCATTGATTCTTGTTTGTTTCCAAAGAGTTAACATGGCTTTGATGTTTGTCTTGGGAATAATGGCTTTGAATTCTGTTTGTCATTACACAGCTTACAGTAAGGTAGCAGAGATCTCAACTCCAAAAGTTGATTTTGCCAGTCTATTCCAACAAAAGCATTTCTTGTCTCTAACTTCAATTTTTGAAAATATCTTATAATGGCATTTTACAAGCAAAATGCTATTAGAAAAAAATGTACAGAGACAATAAAAGAATACTGTCTTTCAAGAAAACCAATATTGAATGTATAGATTCAGTTGTATTATATTTTTTATGCCTTTTTAATATACAAAGCAGCAGGTTATATAAGGACATTTTTCTACAAGTGTACTCTGGTATTTCTTGCATTGTTTTGTTGCATTATATTTTAAAAGCATAAATCAAGCTCACTCCTATAATTTATCTCACCACTTTGAAGACTAAAAAATATAATTACTGTGAATTCAAGGCCAGACTGTTTTTGTGTGAAATACTGTATCAAATATAAATAAAGGAGTAAACTTATCACTTACTTTTTATTGCATAAATGTATGGCATACAGTATAATTTGTCAATGTGTGTGCAATAGGTAATAACAAAAACTGAAAATTTCACTTTCACTTTCCTTTAATGTTTCAATTTTATTAACCTAGAATAATTTTACTTATCTATACAACATAATATAATATGTATAATATATAACACTTATATGTATGCAAAGAAATGGTTTCAAGGCTGTTTGTTTGTATCTCTCTTTGTATATTAGGGTTAGGGTATTTCCAATTATAATTGGAATCTTTAAGCTGTACTGTTCCTGTGATAATAAATAACATATAGTATATTATGATCTATAGGCCAGTAGAATGACTATTTTTCTCTGCTTGGGTATCGATTACACAGTGTTCCTCTATCCCTTCACCTCCTCTTTACCCTTTTCAGCCTTTTGTGATATCTATTATATATTCTGATCAATTCGGAGTTGTTTATATTTTGGGTTACTGAACTCAGACAGGTACCCAGCTACTCACTTTATAAGCCAGTGAACAGTACATAAAATGTTTTGATATCAGCACACAAATGCAGAAGAGAAACCTGGACCAGTGACCTATAATTAGAACTCCAGATGCTAGTCTAGATATCTCTTCTCTTTGTACCAATGTTAGAGTGAATTTTTAATGAAAAGCTCTGCTACTGCTTCTAGCTGAATTTGAAAACATTTTAAAGGGCTAGAGATTCCAATATCCTATATAATAAAAGTATTAAGTAGAAAGAATGCTATATTTATCAGTTATCTCTAGCACACATACATAAACATGCATACATATGTTCAATAATTCTAGAGCAGAAAAACATCATGAATGCAATAAAAAGACCAATAGTCACTGAACTGGTCAAGGAATTCCATAGAAGAAATTTAGCAGTGTCCTCCCAATATCCTTTGCCAGGCTTCTCACTAGCAATAAAGCAATAATAGTTAAACCCAACACACAGTTGTAATCAACTTTTCTCCTAGGAAAATTTGAAATTATACATTTGTTGGAGGTGCGTCTAGTTTGGGGGGCAGGAATTGAGGTTGTCTCTATGCTCAGGGTCCTGCTTCTCCCCTTGGGGTGGGGCCAAGATGGCACAGAAGCAATAATGCAGCTTCTGGGAACATATCTAAACAAGTAAGTTCAATTATATTATTAAAGGAAGGGCTTAAATACTTTTTCCCCAGACCCTCTCCCCACCCCAGATAGGGGGAAAGGCTTTGATTTGTTGGTATCTTCGGCTTCCTGCAGCAGTCTCTCCTTAGTTTAGGAATCCCATTGGTTATATCTGGACTCCATCCTCTTCCAGGCCCTAGGAAGACCCCAAGTTGGCTTATGCAGAAGTGCTGAGGAGCACATTGTGTTTTTGTTGTTGTTTGTTTGTTTTTAATTTATTTATTTTAAAAAAGTCTTTTCCAACGTATCCCCCTGCTCACTCATCCTTCCCTCTTTCCAATCCCTCCCAGTCTGCCTTCAACTGTCAATTGACATGGGCAGTTTGTGGAGCCTCGAGGGGTGGGATCACACTGTTTTCTTATAAATGGGTTGGCAACTTGGAGCCTATTACCTACAGAGGAGCACATTGTCTTAAGTCAAACTTAGTTATCACCAATTTGCACTGGCTTAGACTGGGCTGATCGCCAGGCCTCTTAGAAGCTCATTCACTCTTTTTACGTTCAATAGAAATTTAGTACTATGTATTATGAAATGAAATATTTACCTTTTTTTCTATTCAACAGTAAACTAAATATGTGTAACATTTAATTACAATGATAGGTAGGCATTTATGTTAAAAGTACATTTCTCAACACAAATAGTCTGAAATTTGGTTATCCCACATATATTACTGTGATTCTAGACCTTAACTCAGTGTAATACAGTCCGTCACACGTGGAGGGTAGTTTGCTCTTATCAGAACAATTGCTTATCATGGCTTCCATGATTTGAGTGAACTGTAAGTTGAAAATAATAAGTAGAAAATTCTATAAACAAGTTAATTCTTACATTTTAAAACACCTTTGTTAAAGAATGTTGTTATTATTTTATCATATTATTAGAAATTATTGCTCACCTCTCACTATGCCCAAATTATAAGTTAAGTATTATAAGTATGTTAGTAAATATGCAACATATAGAATTTGGTACTATATTTTAATGTCTACTTAGGGATTCCAAATAATACCATGTCCTTTTTCAACTTCTTAAAGTTTCATGTCGTAAATATGGATTAATATATTTATCTTATACAAAAAATAGTTAGAATTTGAATTTTTTTTACTCTTGTACAATACCCAGAAATAGTATCACAGATTTAAATTTTATCTTCTGGTTTCAATTTGAGAACATTTTTATTACAACATTCTATATCTCATCACAAAATATTAAATCAACCATCTTCTGATTTTATCTATTAGAAATTTAATTGAAAAAAACTAGAGAGAAATATTTCAATTAATTAACTCACAAAACTGTGGAATGCAGGGGTAAGGCTGTTTATTATTATGACTACATTCTAAGGTCCAAATAAAACCAATCAAATACTCTCCTTTTTCCTCTATCCTTCTTACAGCGTTACTAATATTTTTGCATTACTTTTAACTAGATCTGCCATGTTAGGTGGGCGAATTGGCAAATAACATAATTAATACTTATAATGTCAAATGAAACACCATCCTCTGATATCTGAAACCTACAGGTGATATCTTTGAATTTTAGACTGCACTCAGGTTGTTAGGCAGTGAAACTAACTACAATGGCCAGAAATGAGGATCAAGAGGGGGTTGTCTAAACAAAACTTCAGTTATGTGTTAATTTCTCAGTGTTTAAGGAGAGATGACATAGTACCTTGCCCAAACTATATGAATATTATTTTTTCTCTGTTTTTCAATGAGTTTATTGTCCTGTTATATAAACCACTATATTTATATCAGAAATATTAACATTAGAGACAAATTTAGAATATTTTCTAATCCATTAAATATTTCTCCGATATGTGGCAACATATGGGTTCCTATGAATTTTAATCCCTTTTATCTATATCATACTTTGTGTCTGTTTCCTGCATTTCCCCTATTTTCTATTTACATGATCTTGGCAGTAATACTTCTGTTATGAGTTGACTCACATTTAGCTGTAAGAATTACTGAATTTTCCCACAAAACTAGTAGCTTATTTACAATCTAATTTTGTTTCCATTATTCTTGTTTATTTTTATCTAAGTTGATAAATATAATGGATTAAAAACTGCCCATAGAGATAACTGTACGTGCAGGACATTGTGTTACCAGGCCCTGGTAATGATATAGTTGAGGCAACTACTACAACCTTTGCGGAAATGAAGCATAAAAATTATTGGTTCAAACCTTGCCAACAGGAATACATAATCAATATTAATGAAGACAAGCCTGATGTTTTTTAGCCATTCTTGCATCATTTTTTAAAACAAACATTGCATTGGGCTTCCATTCCTAATAGTAAAATGGCATACCAAGAAGGAATGGCATAGCTAATATTTAGCACCAGCAGCCAACTCTAGAATGTTTTTCAACCTGTGGGTCAAGTATGTCACATATCCTGCTTATTAGATATTTAAATTATGATTTATAATAGTAGCAAAATTACAGTTATAAAGTAACAATAAATATAATGTTATGGCTGGAGTCACCATAACATGAGAAAATATGTTAAAATGTTGCAGCATAAGGTTGAGAATGATTACCCTAGATTCTTCACTAATACCGTGCAGTAGTGTGATACTGGACCCATGGAAAGACCTAAAATATATCAAATGAGTGTGTGTGTGCATGTGTGTGTTTGTGTGTTCTACTCACAGCAGTAAAAAAAGGAAGCCACCAGATGTTCCTGTACAATTCCTTATCTGTTTACCTTGAAATATGAAGGAAATATCAAAAAGGTCAATATTTCATAGGTCTAAACCTTTCCATAAACACCTGGTGTTGGCTGTAATAGCTAAGAAATAAACTAGCAAGAATTATGAGATGTAGCTGCATTCCAAGATAAACATACTTTAAACTATAACATTTATAGAAAAATAGGTCAGCCCGACAACAGTTATTTTTGATCTTTGGAATGTTTTCAGAATACTTTTCTTTCAATAAATATAAGAACTAAAATGTCATATAAAAATATTTCAGAAAATGATGCAGCTAACTTTAAATTAAGTCTAGAAATTTAAAAGTACTCAGTATTTACACAGATGGATGTATGCAGGAATAATTAAATCTAATGATAAGATGGGTCATTTAACACGGTGATCTCAATATATTGCCACAAAGATTTAAGGAAAAAGCTGAATAGATATGGAATGTTCTTGCTTATCCATTACCAATAAGATATGTTTTCAACAGTTCATGTTGTATTAGCTTCTTTTGTTCCTATATAAAAACTCCAGAATTTCTGTTATTACATTAGTTTATAAAGATGCATTTGTATACTCAAATTTTCATTAAGTATCTGTCAAACAGAGGAAATGAAAAAGTCTGGTGGTTGAGACAGAGAACAAATCAGTCTGGTCTCATGTAGTAATTTGGCAGCAGGCCTTGAGTTGTTATTTGTCCTGAATGCAGTTGTATGCCAAGCAATGAACAATTTGGGGCATCTATTATCTTGTCATTAAGAAAATTCCAATTACTACACTTGGCATTCTCTCGCTTGTCTGCTTCCAGTTCCTGGTACCAAAATAGCTTGAATTTCTCGCATGCCCTTAGGAGACTAGGAATGAGAAGCATGATTATCTTGCTTCCATGGCAGCAGCAAGATACACTATTTCCTGAATGTACAAAATTCAGATTAATGACTTTAAAATTTGGTAACATATTTTCTTAGTATACATTTGAAATATAGGTACATGTACCCTTAACTTTGGGATGAATTTCAAATTTGCTCAACTGTATTTTCTTGATTTCTTATCCTGTTACCATTTAACTTCTTATTGGCCCAACGTTATTTTTTTCTTCTTTTATTTTTCTGAACTTTCAATGTTTCTCTGCCTCATACTGATATGATCCAGCTGAATAACAACCTAAGCACCATTTCTATTTCTACTATACATATGCTGGCACATAATACTCTTTAATTTTTTTTTACCAGTGTGTCAATTGCCTTAACAGCATGGTTACCATAAATATTTGTGAATATATATTATCCACAAAAAAACTCTTCAGTGTCAAGTCTCAGCAAAGTGACTGGTACTGACATATATTTTCTTGGTACAAATAAGAATTCTCTGTGGCTAGGTCTCTGCCATTTTGAAAGTAGTGATCCTCAGTTCTATACCTTCCTTCCTCCTCTACAGAGATCTGGGTCGGGTTATATCTTTTCACATAGACCATTATAATTCTACTCTAAATATTTAATGTGCTTCTTGAACACTGAAAGATTATTGTTATTATAGGACTCTCATCCATTACCTTTAGGATTAGTCATGATTTCTGTTGTGGTTTGGTTATATAACCCTTTCAGTTACCATGTATACTGTTCCAGTCTTTCAAGTTGACATGATGGCTATAGAATTATTCTATCTTTAGGTTATATGCCCAATAGTGGTATTGTTGGATCGTTGGGAACAAAAGTATTAGCTCAACTTGTCCATAGCAGCATTATTCATAATAGCAAGAACCTGGAAACAACCTAGATGCCCCTCAACTGACGAATGGATTAACAAACTGTGGTACATCTACACAATGGAGTACTACACAGCAAGAAGAAAAAATGATATACCAAAATTCACAGAAAATGGATGGATTTGGAGAATATCCTCCTGAGTGAGGTCTCACAAACCCAGAAGGATAAACAGGGGATGTACTCACTCATTAGTGAACTTTAAGTAAAAACATTCTTATTTCATTGAAAGATGAATGGTGAATAAAGTGATTTAAAACACACACACACACACACACACACACACACACACACACACACACAAACAAACAACAAAACAAAGTACTTCTGATTTGACTGTAGAAGGATTGCTTAGTAGAAATAAATAAATAAATAAAATAAGAGAATTATTCTATTTCCTAATCCTCTTCTTCTTACTCCTTTCGCTCTTTCTTGTCTTTCTTAAACACACACACACAAATACACATACACACAAACACACAAACATACACACACACACACACACACACACACACACTACAGGGGAGAAATATATTAAAGAATTAGGGAAGGGTCACAAAGAATCTTGCCTCAGTATTATCTAGCAATATAACTAAAACTCTGATCCTTGGTGATCTGTCCCCCATCAGAGGCTCTGTTCTCCCTGAGACATTCTTCAGTTGTCTTCTGAATTCCAGATTTGATAAATTATTACCTCCTCTTTTTAGTATATTTTATCATTAATGCTATTTCTCAGAATAACATGAACTAACATTTGTAATAACTGACTCTAAATGATAAAAAGCTTAAATCATGCTTTCTAAAACCTCCAAAACATTGCAATGCTTAATAATATAGTTTTTACCATCAAAGAGATTTATAATCAAGATAAAAGAATGGTATGGAGACAGAAGAATCAACTTCTCCCTTGAGGATTGGGGATTTCTTAAAGAATAATTCTTCTAATCTGATACTGAGTACAAAAGAACTGCAGGTTCTACTTAACTATTGGTACAGTTTAAATATTTTTTTCTTATGTCTTTTAATGACAGAAATTTATCAATAATAAAGCAACTGTCTATTCTGCATGAAACAAATTTGTTTCTGTAGACATTGGCATGTGAGTGAGTTTGATGTTATAGTTAAGTCATCAAAAGGTGAATTTATTTTGTTAACACTTTACTGCTATGATGTTTAAATTTTATATCCATAATGTTGAATCTATAAAGGACTAGTTTTTTATTTATATCTAACACATCTTTAGCTTAGACATATTAAGTACAGGGCCCAACTTTGTGTCTTGCTAAGTGTTTCTAAGAGTAAGAACACAAAGTAAGTTCATGTTCTTCTTATTCATATGTGTCAGTAAATTAGTAAGCCTGAACATACTAAGGAAGAAAGATAAGGGTGTGTTTTTAAAAAAAAAAACAGTCCTACCCACTCATATGTCCTGTGAGGAATCTCCAAAACAACATGCACTAAATTATTATGCCTGAGACACAGAAGAATTGCAATCATCTATTCAATACTTCATTTCCCATTAGGAAAGGTTTTCTAAAAAGGTTATTATTTTTAATCCCTATTATTTGTATATGCATCAGAATATCTTAAAGAATCCTATGATAGTCCCACATTCTGTCACTAGATAGAAAAAAAGATGTGTGATGTGGAGAAGGAACTCTGACTCTGAATGTATTTGAAGAGTTGCTAAAGTAAAGTTGTGACAAAATGTCAGGGAAAGTATAGGTAGAAAGAGAGAGTAAAATATGACCAAACACAGTTGGCCTCTTGCTTCACAGTTGTACATGAGAATCTATTATACTCTCTCAGAGAGTATTCAAGAAGTTAATCAGCAGCAGAATCTGCAGGTTCTCCAAGTTCAGGAGGTTCTAAATTCAATAAGTATCATCTCCAACTTCAAAGGCTGTCAGATCTTAAATGGCTGGTATTCAGTTTCTTTCCCTTAACACCCATGTTCTCATGAGCAGGCTCTGCAGTGGCTCTGTGCTGAGCTGAATTGATGACACTGAACTTCATCCCTAAAGTAACATAATTCTGGTTTGCTTTAGCTTTGTTAGGGTAGGCTTACTTCAGTATTTCTTCCATGTTATATGGGTAATAAAGTTCCCTGAAATAGTCCAGATAATCTTTTCATTTCAGACCTACACTTCATACTCCCCTGATATAATATCAATACTTGTTTGTCGTGGTCGTTAGAGTTTTGTTAGTGTTCTAAGATAGCAGTTCATTCCTTCTATCGAATAGATAACTAGAATAAGACACACAGAATGGCAAAGTGGCTTTAGAGCATCCTGAAGAATAAAATTTTATTATGATACCCAATGTGATATCTACTTCCCCAGCAATAAAACAATTTATTCTATAAACACCTGTTTGTTTAAAGGAATGCACAAATTCTACAAGTGTGGGTTTTTTTTTTTGAAATGATAACTCAGATAAAATTAACTATATAGATTTGTTCCCAGACCCAACGTAGTTTTTTTTTCCCCAGTGGGGAAATTATTCTATGAATATCAATTGACTATATGCATCTACTTTTCAAGGCATTTGTCCCACTCCAGAAGATATTGTCTGTGAGATGTTACCATGAATAAGTGAGAAACAAGCAATGTTGTTCATGTTCTACTAGACTGGCTATTCAAGGCGACATATGGAATGGAAGACAAATTGATTTTATGCTCATGTCAGACATAAGCAATTATAAAATAAGGTTTTCCTCTAATGTAATACTGTACGGTTTCATATCAAATAGTCTTCTAGTAATTCCATACAGAGTGATGTTGGCACAGCAGCTGTTAAAAACAAAACATATTCAGAAGGCCAGCTATATATAACTAGGATATATAATTACTGTATGAATGATTTAAGGTGTCCTAAGGTTATCATTTATATAATACCAGGTCTGTATGCCCTCAGCTACAGTTTGTGTTCACATTCTTATTCACTAAACTGGGTTGGTTACAAACAATCTGCCTTTACTAGTATATATAAGTCAACATTCATGATGATATTTTTAGAGATACCATAACATCAAAAGATTAACCTGATTTCTGTTTTATCCTATAACTCTATTTACATGTCGCTATCATTAACCTCTTAACTGCACTAATTTTAACCCCAAGCCACTTCTAATCCATCCACTACTCTCCAATGATAAATTTCCCCACTCTGGTCATTACTTATTCCTCATATGGTCAATAATGGAGTATCATACTTAAAGTCACTGAGAGGATTTCTATGCACCATTTACCTTCAATATTCCTTGAAGGCTTTCAGTACACAGATGTCTATTTTTTGACAACATAAATCTTTTGGAATTATGTATAAATAAAGTTCAAGTTTCTTCTCTAATAAGTAAACATAAGATTCATCCTACAATATAGATACCTCCTTAGTAATATGGATCAGTAGAAAAAAGTGATTTATCAGCAGAGCGCTATAATAAGGAAATTTAGGAACCAAGTCTTTGTTTCACTGGAGAAAATATTGTTATTAAAATATTTTAACTGTAGGACTATATTAAACATTTTCATGTGTTCCAGAATGATAAATTAGCATCTACTATGTTTTAAATAAATCTTAATTAATGAGAAAAGTATAAAGAATAATCTGTGGCCAGTTAGAGTAATATTAGCTGGATATTACTGAGCTGGATATTAGATAAAAAATAAGTGTTAAATTTTAGAACATGAAAAAAATGATGCAGATATGTTTGACCCATTGCTCTTTAGAGTTATTTGATAATGTTTCAGTAGGCAGCATTTCATGGTCTCTGAAACGTATTAAAAATGAAGAATGTCATATGTGTGAGGGAGAAAGAAAGAGGGACAAACAGGAAGGGAGAGCAACAAGAAACAGACAGAGAAAAGAGAGAGACCAACACAGAAATAGAGAGACAGTGTATTAAATTTAAGATATTTTGGTAAATCTTCATGTTACTGTTATTTCTACTTCTTTTTTATTTAGATTTGCTATTTTTGATATTATATACTTACGACATTTCTCCCTTTCTTTTCTTTCCTCAAAAACTGTCTCATATAGCCCTCCCCACTGACCCTCAAGTTTATGATCTCTTCTTTTATTGTTATTGCTTGCATGTATATATGTATATATATACATATATATATGTGTGTGTGTGGTGTGTGTTTGTGTGTGGTGTATGTGTGCGTGGTGTGTGTTTGTGTGTGGTGTATGTGTGTGTGGTGTGTGTGTGGTGTATGTGTGTGTGGTGTGTGTGTGTGTGTGGTGTGTGTGTGTGTGGTGTGTGTGTGTGGTGTGTGTGTGGTGCATGTGTGTGTATGGTGTGTGTGTGTTGTATTGTGGTGTGTGTGTGGTGCATGTGTGTGTGTGTGTTTGCAGGCATGTACTTTTCTGAATGTAACTAGATTAATTTCTATAATGTTACTTGTATGTATATTGGGAAATGGACAGCCAGTTGATGTGTCCTTCCCTAACTCTTTAGTTGCCTATAGATCTTTATGTAGGGTTAAAGCCACATTGGCTTTTGCCAGTCTGTTTTGGCTTGCTCATTACTGTTCTCCTTCTCCAGCTAATGTTTGGGTAGCCATGTTGGTGAGACTTCATATATGTCTAACATTACTCAGAAACACAGTGTCAGAGCAAACTTCTTGGTCTTTTGACCCTTGTGATCTTTCTATCCCTATTCATTCCTTTAATCCTTCCCTAGCCTCAAGTACACAAATATGTATTTTGATTGGTTGTGATTGTCTGTGTTTGTATATTTAAACAAAAACAAAATATATGGGATAGCAAAAAAGGGATAATGATATTTTAATATAATTATCACAGAAAAACACAAACACTGTGCTTGTTAAAGTCATCTTGTCAGAGGGAATGTTAACTGAGATTGCCTCCATCAGATCCGTGGAGGAATTTTCTTAATAAATTATGGCTGTGGAAGGACCTACCTATTGTGACTCAATGTCATCTTTGGAAAGAAAGCAATTCAAGGCACGGAGACCAAGCCAATAATAAGCATCCCGCCAAAGGCCATGCTTTAGTTCTTGGTTCCCCGTTAGTGACTTGAAATCTTGTCTACCTCTGATATGGAAATAAAATCCAGATAAGGCTTTTCCTACTCAAGTTATTTTTTTATCATAGTGGAATTTTTCTATTTTATATTTTTTTCATTTATACAAAATACATTTTTTATACATTACTTTTGATGATAGCTTCCTCTCCATCTATTCCTCCCACTTCGTCTCCACCTTATCTCTCTCACACAGATCCATTATGTTTCTGTACCTTGTTAGAAAACAGGCATCTAAGACATAATAATAGAATAAAATATAAGACAAATCAAAGAAACAAAAAAACAGAATGGACAAAACAAAGCAAAAAAGAAGAAAGAATAAGACCTATGAAAAAGGTATAGAAAACAGATACAGTCACAGAGACACACTGGATAGCAGAATCAGGAACCTCATAAAAACACAAAACTGGAAGCTATAATATATACCTAAAACTTACCAGGTAAATAAATAAATAGAAGTAAGAATAAAAATTAAATTAAAAAAGAAAGTTCTGACACATTATGAAACAAGGAACATCCAATGAAGCTAGTGAGTCCATTTTCTTTCTGTTGATTACCTACTACTGGGCTTGAGACCTACACTTATGAGTAGTTTGCTTCCTCGTGAGACAACTATGAGGAAATTAATTTTTTATTTGCAAATGGTTACCAATTAAAGCTAGCTTCTGTGTTAGGGATGAGGACATGTATCTACTTCATTCTGCTCTAGGGCTCCATCTGGTGTAGACCATGAAGGCCCTGTGCATATTGTTTTGGTCTCTGTGAGTTCACATATATTTTGATGAAATTTATGGCTTTATTTTCTTGGAGTCTCCATCACTTTTTAAATTTATTCTTTCTTCCCCCTCTTCCAAGGGATTTCTTGAGCCCTAGAGGAGGGAAGGATTTGATAAAGACATCTCCTTTGTGGCTGAATGATCTAAGGTCTCTCACTTTCTGCATAATACCTGGCTGTCTTTGTATTTGGTCTCCTCTGCTTCAGGAAGAGGATTCTGTGATGATGGCTGAGCAGTACATTGATATCTGCATATTGCAGAACTGCATTAGGAGTCATCTTACTTTGATGTTCCTTTTGCAGAACAGTAGTAATTGGTTTTCCCTTAGGTCCCTGGCCTTTCTAGTCTCACGTTCTTGGTTACCCCAGCATTATCAGGAGTAAGTTCCTTTCCACAGAGCAGGCATTAAACTAAATCAGATATTGGTTGATTATTTCAAAAACATTTGTGCCCCCATAGCACTAGCTTATGTTGCAGGTAGGACGCCATTGTAGTTCAAGGTTTGAGCTGGATTGGGTTTAAAAGATTGCATTTTTTCTTTATGTCAGAGAGAAAATGAAACATACTATGAGCAAAACTAAATATGTACCAAATTTTGCATTTGCCCGTTAATTTTTCCTAGTAAAAGATGCCCCTTTAATACTTAGGAAGGGAGTGTAAAGTTTTTACTTATCTTTTACTTCCTGTTCAAGCAAACAAAGTTCAGCAAAGGGTGAGATTGACACTTTCACTAGGCTTTTGTGTGCATGTACCAAACCCTGAGTATATCTAGAAACATACACACATCAAGGCCTTCCAGAAACAGGATTCCTAAGACTTTTTAATATTCTATACAAATGTCAATACACTAGAAGTTTGTTTTTAATTTTCCCAAACTCTTTGACTCTACACACACACACACACACACACACAAACACCCCATTTATCCAATGCTATAAATAGTTACAATGTTGAACAATTGCCATTTTACTCTTGACAAACACTCCAAAGGAAGAAATTGCTTCATCCTGAGTGGTTCAAAGGCAAGTCATGTAAAAACAGTTCTGCCAACATAGTCTTTAGGGATCTGAACCACACAAAATAACAGCTGTTATCTAAGACTGTGGCATTGAAGGCGCTCCAACCCTGATTTGTCCCTTTGCTGTTTGCCAGACTTCTGGTTTTCATGTGATTATAGATTTGAGGTTTATAAGCCTCCACTGGGCTGGATCAAGCAAACAGGAATAGAGCCTGTTAAATCCACAAATCCGTTCACTGTTCTAACTGGATGTCAGCCATGCTCTGAGTCACCAGGTTACTTTTTTTACTATAGTTTTTGTTCTACCTTCAGAAATGTAAAGAAGGTTTCAATAATTAGGCTAATGGTCTCCTTGAATTTAGGTTCATGGAAAATTTTTGGAGAACTTTACACTGTCATGTTCTTCTTGTCATTTCCACAATGAGACTTTGTTTAAGTCATTCTCTGTCAGTAGAAAAACAACAAATAGATATTTCTGTTTTGAAAAAGATCTCAGGTCTGTGGCAATAGCTTATTAGTATAACGTTTCCTTTGTAATCACAATGATCTGAGCAGGATTGCTAAATTAATGGAAAAGAAAAAGGCTGATAGGCCAGCATGCACTTGTAACTCCAGTGCAGGAGGATTCCTGGCCAGCTAGCCTACCCTAGTTGGTAACTTCTAGGCCGGTGCCAAACATTTCTCAAAACAACAACAATAAAAGGTAGATGGTTGATGAATAATGAATCTCCTAAATGCCCTCTAACATGCATATATGGGCTTGCACATGCATACATATGTACACACAGTATATATGTACACATTCATACAAATGTACATACATGAACATGTACACAGGTTGTATGATATGATATCTTCATTCTTCATAATTCGCATGCAGTAAGCCTGTTAGTCTAGAGTATTGAATAGATAGTCATCCAAAAAAATGAGATCCTTTATTGGCATAAATTTATGCTCACAAGAGAGAACCTTACTTTAACATAGAAGTTGAGAGTAATATTCTTTTAATATCAAGATTACTTTTGCATGAAAAACCGTATTTCTAAGGTTGGAGGTGAGAACCGAGGTGTATCTGGAAAAAGTTGGGGTGAAATGTGAGGATAGGCTATGATCAAAATATATGTGTACGTGTTTGAAATTCTTAAAATTATTTAAGTATTTTTTTAAAAAATACTACAGCCTGCCTGCCTTATATGTTCCTTTTACCAGAGCCTCTATATTCTATAAATTCATGAATCCTAAATAGCAATACAGCAAGAAAAAAAATCACAAGTATTTTATAGTTCCTGTCACCTATGAACTCTCATATTACATGAGAAGTTCTAAAGTATAAACAAAGGCAGAATAAACCTCATGTAACTGAATGTGTTTACTCCTAAATTTGTCTAAAGAACATAGTATTTAGAAATGTAGGACATTGTTTAAAGCATATCCTAACAGACTTCCATTTTGAGAATCATATCATAAATTCTACTGAAAAGGAGAATGTCCTCAAGTGGAAAATGGTGTTAAGGTACAAATATTCTCACCCTTTCTAACCCAGAATATAGGACACTAAGTATGAACTATTTATATTATAATTTCTGGGATCATACAATATGAAAAACTCAAGAGAATTAAATACCAAATATAGGAATTACAAAGTTTATCATTTTATTCTAAATTTTGAACTCTTTGTTGAACTTTGGAATGTAAACTTAAGTAATACACACAGTCAAATATTATCATAAGTAATAATCACTGGCAACTGACTAATATTAATATTTATTAAAGGATTCAGAGAGGAATGCTCACGATACAAGAGAGATTAAATGGTTGTACAGTTCCTGGAAAGTCTGGACTGGTCCAAAAGGCTTCACTCAGTGGGTCAGGTCCTCCATCCAAGAGCATGAGGGAGGAGAAAGGGGAATCAGGCTATGTACATGTGACTGATTTTAAGTTGCTTTCCAATTCTGCTCCTCATATGGTGCCCCAAGGTCATAGGTGAATCCCATGGCCATGCCTCCAGGACAAAGTGATAGTACCTGCTCTCCACTATATCACCCTGTTTTTCTAAGTAAGATAGTTCTAAACCTAAATATAAAGCTATATACAATAAAAACAATTATCAGGCAAAGTCCAGAAGGGGAAAAAGGCAAAACATAAACAAAGTGAAACTACAACCAACAAGAACATCAAACACAAAACGCATACTAAATGTTCATCCTGAATATTGGTAAGTGGCAAAATACAAAGATTACTCTAAAGTTGTCTTATCTTGAATAATCTAAATTTACTACCTAAATGTTCTTAGATAAGATATAGGATGGTGTTAACTGTAACTCCCTAGTCCTCAATCTGTCAAAGAACTAAGAAGGAAAATATAATACCTGAGTTAGCAGGAATCACAAGTAGGCAACTTCCAAAATTGGCAAGAGAAGACAGCAACAGCTGGCTTCCTAGACATTCGCCCAAAGCTTTTCTGCAATGATGGGGCATCCAATTTTTGGTCTATAGGCCTAGAATATCTGGAATATTTTTAATATTTTAAATTTTGAATATTTCCAGAAGCAGGATATTTTGAGAAACCATCCTATCCTGACTTGGCAGGGTTCAGCAGTCTTTCATCCTGCTTCAGATTGAACAACATGCTTACTGTCAGCAGTCAAGGCAAGAGTAGTTCTTTGCCCAACAGGCCATTACTCCCAAGACAACACAGAGAAAGGTTTACTGTCTTCAGGGGTGAGATATTTGTTTGAGGCAAAGTTAAAATTATGGCTATTTATGAGCATGAAGATCAGTATACATAAGAAGGGAATCTGGTTACTTCTTTCTAATGTCTAGAAGTTAATGTTTAGAAGAGCTATGTATAGATCAAGGTAAGAATTAGAACAAAAAAGATATATTTTATTATTAACATAACTCAGTCATATAAAATAATATTGTGTAGTAAGAAGTAGTCAAAAAAACAAATGACTTTTCATGAGGCAACAAATACTGAGGCCATTAAGGAAACAAATATAAAAATGCAAAATTAGAGATTTTTTAAAGGAAATTATGATGTAGGCTAGATATGAAGTCAGTCTCATTCTATTATTCTATGATATACCTGATTTAAGCATTTGATTTTCCATATACTCCAAACTCCTACTATAGACCATTCAGAAAATAAATAGAAAATATTTCAGTTACTCCCATGACATTGTACCTTTCAGTTTTGTAGTTCTGGTTTTGAAGAGACTGTGGATACAGGGATACAGAAAGAGCATACAGGGAGACTACTTATTGGAATCAGGATTTCAGATAATTTCAGTTTATCATGGTAGAGAAGGCCTGGCAGAGGTTCCATGACATGTGTGAATGAAGCATCTCATGTAGTATCAGAGCAGGAAAAAAGAACACAACTGGATCCAGTGAATGCTAGCTGTAAAGGCCCTTTTGTACATACCTACATCCTCCAGTTCTTCAGGGTTCGGAGACTTCCCAAAACAGTAGCATCAGACTAAAACAGGTACTAACAGCATAAGTTTGTGAAAGCTTTCCAGATGCAAAACCTAGTCATGGCCACAGAGGCCACAAATAATGATAAAAATGCAGTCTAATCCACTATAGTTATTATAAGGTGTCCAGTAGAAAAGTAGACTAATCCTCATCTATGTTTCTCATAAACTTTCAAATTTTGAAACATGTTACATGTAAGCATATAACCCTACAAATACTTAGGTCACAAAATGTGTATGTCATGCCTGAGCAATTAAATGATAAACAGAAAAAAATTCTTATTTTTCTTCATTTCAAATTAAAAACATTTTAATGATGTGTGTGTGTGTGTGTGTGTGTGTGTGTGTGTGTGTGTGTGTGTGTGTGTTGGAGGGGATGTGCATCTGAAAATGCAGGTGCCCCAGAGTACATAGAATCTGTTGAATTCCCTGGGGATTGGTTTCAAGCAAGTTGTGCATGGATGGATTAAGGATGCTAAGAAATGAACGTGGGTCCTCTATAAGAGCAGTGAGTTATCTTAATCATTGTGCTGTCTCCAGCCATCTGTCATTTTCTCCTTTATTACTGTATATGTATTAATAGTTAATAAGGTCTGAAAAATAATAAAGTGTAGCAGTTATTTTGCTTGGACTTATGTAATGAAAGCCTTTAATGTTTACATTGCTTGAAAGTTTGTTTTTGTTTTTGTTTAGCTAGGAGGCAAAACAAGGCAGGAAAAAGTAACATAGCATATGGTTTATGATTCTGATGCATGTTACAGACTAGACAGTCAAATCCAAGATTACATCCTAACCCTTTTCTGAGGAAATGCTTTCACAACCACAATTTTGGCAGGACATCATTCTGTTCTGAGGATCATGAGTAAAACAAATGTTTATTGTTAGATTGTGTCTGGCCAGAAAAATTATCATAGAGAGAAATACTCACTTTCAACAAACATTTCATCCATGGATTAAAAAATAAATAATAAGTCATTTTACAGTATTTCCAGAAATGATGCTATGAACAAGTAGAGCATTGACCAGAGACAACAATGTGGTCACAGATGGAAAACCATAAAGAAAACTTAAACCTATCTGAATCCATAAAAAAGCAAGCCACCCACTAGTGTCTGAGATTCTCCAGCACTGAGACAATGGTTCTGAATCTCTGAAGACTCTGATTTGTAACAGTCCTCAAAACCACAAATATTTCTAAACTAAAATTTTAGTATATGGAAAAAATGTATGAAATGACTGGTCTTCACAATGCTATGATACTCACAATACCATGAAGTTACTATCATCCTAGGGTGTGACAAATTTGTTCTATTTCTATTTTTATTTTAAAATTCATTTGTATATTTATTTATCTGTCTACATATGCAGTTAAAAAGATTGATGAAAAATCCCTGTGATTATTTTATAAGAATCATGAGAAAATATTAATAAAAAAGAAATATTAGTCATTCTACATAGACTTAATTTTGTTTTTTAATTTTAAAAGGTATAAAATTTCTCATGAATTTCCTTTTAAAACTTTTCAGTTTTGTAGTTCTTGTTTTGAAGAGACTGTGGATAAAAGCTGTACACTGAACCTAATGATATTTTGATGTTCAGTGCTTTCAGATATTTTTATTTATTTACTAAACTTGTGTGATAACTTGTAATTCTATATTACAAAGTCATGAGTTCTGGAAATATAAGAGAAATACATTTAGATAACTGTATATCAAATAAACTAAAAGTTCTAGCTAGAGTATAAAGCAGTATACTGATTGCAATTAGCCCTGAATTACCAAACTGTTTTTAAAATCAACAAAGTCTCTATGTAGTAAAGCAAGAATACAACTTTGAAAAATTTAAAGGTAGTAAAATTTTTAACTGATTATAAACTATTCCTTGTGTATTCACTATTTTGTATTTACTCTTTTGTTATTAGATTAAATTTATTCTAGATTGAAAAGAATGTCACACTTAACACAATTTCTCTGCCTTAATATTGAAGATTCATCATTTGTCTATGTTCCTGAAGCTGGTTTATTCCCCTTTGCACAGCCTTAAACAACTTTCATTGGAAAATGTGTGTCCAAATTTGACAGAGATGACTGGACAATTTCTTGCTTTTCATTAGTGTTTAATTTTATATAGAATTTGATAGTTTCCCAGGTAGTCATCCCTAAACACATGTGCATATAAACAACACTAAATTGACTCAGTAGTAGGTGTGTGTGTGTGTGTGTGTGTGTGTGTGTGTGTGTGTGTGTGTGTAAAAGGGGAGAAAACTGCATCTGCCAAGAGTGGAGACTGAACTAAGCAATATTGGGGCAGTGGGACCATGGGACTTCCTGCAGCCTACCCAGGGATGGGATGGGAGAAGAAAGAATGACCTGATGTAGTGGGAGGGGGAAGGGACCTTGAATAAGGATATACAAGGTTAGAAAGTGTGACTTCTTTGTTCATAATAATAATAATAATAAAAGGAAAAGAAGGAGCCAGAGAAAAAGAGAGTTAGAATGATTTAAACACAATATACATGCATGAAATTCTCAAAAAATGAAATAAAAAAGTAGAAATTAGCAATTATTGAAAGAACACTTATGTGGGGCAGTAAGAAACGTAAATATAATTTTACTTGAACATAAATAAAAATTTTCTTACTTAACCAAGTTAAAGCCATCTGTGCTTGCCTTCATTTGTCTGTGCTACATTTTAATGTGGAGCATGCCAAAGCTTTATTTATTGTGGTTCTGATTTGAAAGAAAATTCTTAGCTATGTGATTTAAAAAAAAAAACTGTCTGGTACATATGGGTTTCAGGCAAAAATCTCCTGACCAATCACAGTTTTGTATTGTCTCACTATTGCACACTCTCAAAATTGATTTCATTCTCCAGAGTTTTAGAGAATTGTTTTCAGCATACAGTTCATTGTTGTTTCTATGCAGATTTGCCACATTGGAAAACTAGCTGCATGATTTACGGTTGTTTCTCTGGAATCCTTTAAGGAGAAGAGCACTGCCATGTATCTTAATAGTGACATGGTTACAGAAAATTTAGCCTGCAGTGTACAACAAAGATTCTTTAAATTGCTGCAGTTGTGAAGGAAGAAGGACATAGAAATTTCTTGTGTATCAATGCATGTCTTTCATAATATAAAGAAAAATTTACTGCCAAAAGGCATTGTTATAAAGCAACTGACTTCTTCTTAGATGGAACTTCCTTTTTGCTTTAGTAAGAAAAATAGTGCAATGTAAATGTGAAATGTCAATTTAGTGACAAGTTAGGGGATTAAAAAAAACTAGATTATATCAAAAGCATTGCATGTGAGTTTGTCAACCATTATATTTCTTCCAAATTTTTTTTGAATTTTTTATGTGATTTCTACTCAGATAAGGCAATACATTGTTTCAATGTAATCAAATGAGAAATAAGTAAAATCGGATTTAAAAATCACAGTAAAAAAGGAAGTAAGTGTTTTCTATTATGTCACCAAAATTTTTTCATTAATTAGTAAAAATAAATTGACCATATTTTATCAACTATGTTTGAGAATCTCTTACTATTCTTTCTTAGACCTGAGACATATTCTTTCAAATGATTTTATTTTGGTAAATGTGGATTAACAATAACTAAGTGCAGAGTCCTAATCAATGCTTATGTGAAAGCTAACATCAGAAGAAAGAGCCTGTCAGTTAATAAAATTGGAATTTGATGTTTCTAACCAGTTTTGTTTGGATATCATACTACACCTATGGGATATATGTAAGATTTCATGGAACTGAGACATTATTTAGGCACAAAAAGACAAGTGTGGTTGAAACACAGCTAAGTTGTAGAATTTTTTCCAAAAGAAAGAAAGCCCATTATAAGTGGTTATATTTTTTTATGTGAACTGAATGAATCTGAACATCTATATTCAATATAATTCCTCATAGAATAATCAACACTAAAAATAGACTCCTCAAATTGATGAGTAAAATTTAAAGTATGAAACTGTGAAGACAAACAGCCATCTTTTACTGTTCCTTGACATTTGTAATAAGGTCAGTTTACTGGTGTTGTTGATTTCAATGGCAAAGAATTAGTTTAAACTACAAACAAAAATGGAGGGAGGAAAACAGGAGATTGTTTTCTGGTCCTTAAAATGAATCTCAGAGGATGAACAGATGTTTCATTAAGTAATAGATACTTGCTGTCCAAGACTGAAGACCTGCAATCACAGCCAGAGAAATTCATTTAAGGTTGAGAGCGGCAGGTTGCATCCATCACCCCAAGGACTCCATGACAAGATGAAAGGCAGGGAGAGACAGTAGACCTGAAAACTTACCATCCAGCTCCCTTGGTGTAAGTAGCACACAACAAAGGTCCTGTCTCAAACAAGGTATAAGACAAGGACTAATGCCTGAGCTTCTCTTTTGACTTCCACTCATTCACTGTAGCACATAAACACTTGCAATCACACACATAGACACACAGACACTAATACTAGCATGATAATGAAAATTATTTCTGATGATACTGAAGAGTGCATTTATCAAAAACAGCCTATTGGGGAAGCTAGAGAAATAACTCAGTGGTTAAGAGTTCTGGCTGTTCTAGAGGACCAAGATTCAATTCTCAGCACATGAATTTATGTATGATCAACCCCTGTGGGCCTGATGCCCTCTTATGGCCCCAGTGGGCATTGCAGGTACATGGTGCACAGACTTACCTGTAGACCAAATATCCATGTATGTTAAAATAATAAATTAATAATTTTTAAACTACATCATTGGATTCTACTTGTGATTGCAGCATGAAGATATTAACTTGAACATTTTCAATCTGTAGGACCTAGTCACAAAAATGTGTAAAATCAATACAAAGAATAATCTTAGTATACAAAAAAAAATGACCAAAAGTCAATGGTAATGAAAAAATAATTAATTCATATTACACTACTATTGAGATATATTAATACATTAGATTTTTTATTTGTTGCTTGAAAAATGTTCCTATTCTTTTTATTTTAGAAATACAGATAAAATGGATTTAGTCATATAAAAAAATTGGTGGCTAAAAGGAAATTCGCATAAGAAATCATAAGGGAAGTTCTTAAGCATAACATATAAGAACTTAACACTAAAATATCTCAAGAGTACTAAAATAATATTTTTAACTCATATGCATGTGTTCATTTATATACATAAATGCCTAAAAGATACATGCCTTTTCATATAACAGATGCAGATATCTTATTTCATCTCCTAACATTCTAAAACAATATAATTCCCCAAAGCAAAACACACGGTTCCCTGTTATTATTCTATGATGTAGTGGGAAACCAGGTAAACTCTGATGACATCAAGGAACCGGAGACAGGCAGGGCGTAGTCAACTAAAAATAGCCCCAAAAGAGAAAAGAGCCCTGCCCTTTTTTGACCTGTGGTGTGGTTAGAAAAGACTGCTCAGTTTAGACCTCTCCTGCGTGCTCTTTCTCCCTTTTCCCCTCTAAATACCCTCTATATCGTAAGTGGCTTTAAAGTAATAAATATTACCTAAATATATAAATATAGCGGCCTGATAAGTTCCGTGACACTATACTTTGTATATATGTGACTATTTGAAAATAATAGCATAAATGAGGAGGGATGAAACAGATTTCCAGTATTTAATTAGAAATAAGTTTGTGTCAATTTAAAGTGTACTTTATAAATTAAAAGCATATTGTTACTCCTAAGATTGGAGAAAAATATATTGGATACATAAAAGCTAATAACTACTTCTCAAATGTAAAAGGCTATTCCAAATATTTAAGACAGAAAAGCAGTCAGAAAGAAAGATAAGAAGCTGGATATACCTGTGTGAGATAGATTTTTCATGATTAATTATTTGTGGTACTTTTAACATCTGTATTAAATTCAAATCATTTGATGTCTAAAGGTCCATACTAAAGCTGGGTCACACCTTCTGCTGGCAGCTGTATAATAGACCTGGAAGAAGGAATCTTTTTCTCATGGCTTGCTAGCCCTCACTGGCTGTCAAGTTCATTTCTTCAATGAATAGAGACTAATTCTTCAGGATTCCAGCATACACCAAAGACCAAAAACAAACAACACTTTTGCATTTTTGGTAAACAGTCATTGTTAGACTAGCCAGACTACAGCCTATAAACCACTCTGCAAAATGCTGACTAGTACAAGTATGTAAAATATATTAATTGACACATTAAAATTTCACATAAAAAATAATTCACAATCAATTATCTAACTTTCTACATGGTAATTTAAAAGGACAAGTGTGAAACCCTTCAATATAATGATAGTTGAGAGCAAGAATCAAAATCATGGATACAAATGACAAAGAAATCACTAAGGCAGAAAGCTTATTTTAAAAAAATCAATATACTTAATAAGTTCCAAATGGATTTGTCAAGGGGAGAAAAACATTTCTTTGACTATAATTAAAGAGAAATACTTATTAGAGATCTGGCAGAGATCTACAACTTAATAAAAATTATGAAAAGAAACATAGCCAATTTAATTTTAAGTTTAATTTATAGGAGAATATCTGAAGACTAAATAGAAAAATTTAAACACAACTATGTGCAGGTATAAAATTAAAATTTCAAACTAATAAATATTCTAGATACAAATTTCAAATATAGTTTTCTTCTTAGGTAATTTTTAAAACATTTATGGAATAAATAGCATCAATTAAACACAAGCTATAATAAAAAATACAGAAATCCAGATCCTTTCCCATCCATTTTCTGACACTGAAGTGCCGTAGCACCTGAGGGAAAAAAAAACATTTTAAAATGTAGGAGCAAAATTCTTCACAAACACAGTTGTACAAGACCTTTACTAAAATGTAAACAGATATATCAAAATGTATAGGGATTAACATATGAATAAGTAAGCATTATTCTAAGAATATAAAATATCATTAAAATATAAGAGAATTCAAAAAACTTCATGCACAATTTATCTACGAACATTATGAAATTTAATAGTTGAGGAAAGACTACTGTTCACTTGTGGCGAGCCGCTTTCTGGCCTGCAGAATGACGAGTCACCACATGCACAATTCTTCTCGGATCACACTTTATTGGAGTACAGCTCAGTTGAGGTAGAATGGTGGAAGAAAGACCCCGTGCCTGAAATGCAGCCTACTTATATAGGGAAGCTGAGTCACGTGTAGCTATATGATTTGTGCCCAACATAATGCCTCATTAGCATATGGTTGGTGATAGGTTCAAAGTAATGCCTCATTAGCATATAGCTGGTGATAGGTGGTAAGGAGTGCCAAATTAGCATAGTCAGGGATCACATGGGATAGGTCACTACTCAGCGCCTAATTAGCATCTGGGGAACATGATGCAATGTTCCAGCAAGTTGCACAAGGGCCAACCGCGCCCTACATCTCCCCCTTTTTGTTTTTCTAATGGCACAGACAGGATATAGCCCATACAGGTGTTCACCTCATGATGTGCCCACTGCTCAAAGGCTGTTTCCTGCTGCCAGGATCCCCGAGATGCCTTCCTGCATGCAAGGCCAATGAGGGCGGCAGGGTGCAAAGGCCGTCTAAGAGGAGAATGATTCCCTATAGAGGTGCAATGGCAGCT
Organism: Sigmodon hispidus; assembly: GCA_004025045.1. Taxonomy (NCBI): domain Eukaryota; kingdom Metazoa; phylum Chordata; class Mammalia; order Rodentia; family Cricetidae; genus Sigmodon; species Sigmodon hispidus. The sequence continues at coordinate 95,603 of PVIH01004840.1, forward strand.
AAAGCCTCTCTGTGCAAGGGCAATCATTATAAGTCACTAAGGGCAGAGAGCCAGGCTGCGGGGGAGTACCCTGCATCAACAGCCAAGAGTGCCTAAGTGAGTAGGACCTTTTCACGATGGGCTCTGATGCGAATACGGCAAACCAGCCAGAGGCAAAAAACAACCCCAAATAAACAGCAGACTACAAAGATTCCCACTCCTGCCCACTCCTTGAAAAAGGAAAGGGCAGAAATGAGCCAAGAAGTAAAGTCTCCAAGTGTAACAGGCTCCAATCTAGTAGCATTCAAACGTGCGATCTGGAACTTTTGCTTGAGGATCATCTTTTCGGCCTCCATAGACCAATTCCCACTAAAAAATTCTCCAATTCTTTGACTTTCATTCAAAGCATCTGAAACAACAAGAGGGGTAACACAAACATGCCCTAATCTCTGTACACAGCCCACTTGTATTAGGCCATATACATCTTCAATAACCTCTTCTAGTAAATTTACTCTTTTGTTGGTGGCAAGGATACCACTCAGCAAATGGGAATTAAACTGTGCTTGCTCCTCTAAAATTTTCAAGTTTGAGCCACAATATCATTAATTTCCTGGGCAGACTTGACTTGGCTGGCCATGGCTACACCTGCAGTAACTGCTGCAGTTGATGAAATGGCAATGACAGCCACAATAGCAGCCGTAATGCCGAAGTCCCTCTTGTGGCATAACAGACTCATCATAGGGAACTGCTCTGGGTCAGCTTCCACAGGCATGGGGACAAAGCTAGGCATTCTAACAACTACTGCTGTAGTCACCACTGATCCATTCCAACACTCTGCCAACCAACAACTGCCTGAAACGGTGCAGTTTTTACTAGAGTTAGTCAAGAGAAACATAACAGGTGACTTTAAACACACCAAAGCTGCTAACCCTGTGTAATTGCTAACCTCGTTGTTGTAAGATGTTAATTTGAATTTCATCCTTGTTCCATTACCTGACTTCACCACACCTGACACATTATAAACCTTACCCAAGGATCCTTGCAAGTTCAAAAAAGCAGAAACATCTGCACTGGCCCTTGCCTCATTAATCAATACCCAGGAAAAGAATGGCCATCCTTCAGTAAACCAATTTGTGTTATCAGATTTCTCAACATTTCCCATATAGGGCCTCAAGCCAGGAGAGAATTCAGATCCCAGACTAAGCTGTTTATTTCCCCAAGTTCTATCATGGCAGGAAGTGAAGGTAGGAAAACTACTTATAAATGGTTGACAATAGGGAGCAACTATAGGTCTTGTGGTATTTTGTCTGTTCTTATTATTGTTATGTAATGGAACTATCCCTTCATGAGTCAGGATCATGGTGGTCACATTCACCTCATAATTTCCATTAGCTTCTGATCCTGTGCCAAGGGGGAACCAGTAGCTATCTGTCCCAAAGCCTCAGTCAACATATGCACGGGAGCTTGATTGTCCTTTAGGGGGTTTACCCAAAAAGTCAAGTTTTTTCTGGCTAAAAAAATATAGTCATCATTCTCTTTAAGACTAAAGCAAAGTGACTGATTCAAATTAATATTACTAGCATTATATTCTGCCCAATCCTTGGAAAGGGGCTGGGCACAAGGACATCTAATTCACACAAGGTGGAAGATATTGTAGGGAGAACTCTGGACTGAGCATGGACTAGCATAGGTAATGACCAGGTCCGACTAATCCCCCAGAGTATCATCTTTTCTGCCTGAATCAGGGGGAAGATGGTAAGGAGTGTCCATATCAGTATCATCCTTAGAGTCGTCCTCAATGCGTCTCATCAATCTTGATGGCACCCAGACTGGCTCCTGATTCTGTGGAGAAACACATAAAGATCCCCTGGATTGAACGATAATGCAATCCGGGCCTTGCCATTGATTACAAAGTACATCCTTCCACAAATCTTTGCCTTGATTGTTGGGTTCTGATGTCATACGGTGTTTGGCAATGGTTTCATTTTTATCATTTAAATTTAGAAAATTTATAGTGAATAAAGCAAGAGAGAGCTTTTGTTTGGGGGTGCAATTCTCTGTTATTCCCCCTTTTGTTTTTTGCAGGAAGTCCTTGAGCATATGATGCACACCCTCTATTATCCCTTGCCCTTGTGGATTATAGGGCAGGCCTGTGATATGTTTCACTTGCATTTTGTGACAAAATGAGGCAAAACTCTTAGATGCATAGGCTGGCCCGTTGTCTGTTTTTAGTGTATCGGGCTTGACCCAAGCGGCCCAAGCTTCAAGGCAGTGGGTAATGACATTGTGAACACTTTCCCCAGAAAGAGGTGTAGCGTGCATTACCCCAGAACATGTATCAATGGAGACATGCACATACTGAAGCTTTCCAAAGGATGGAACATGGGTAACATCCATCTGCCAAATTTCAAGTGGAAAAATGCCTCTGGGATTAACCCTATTTTTTGAGCAGGCAAGAACTGCACACAAGCAGGACAGCTTTTCACAATATTCCTAGCTATTTCCCTAGAAATTTTAAATTTAGTTCTTAAAACAGCAGATGAAACATGGTATAAGCTATGAAACTCTCACTTGTGTTTCAGAGTCCAATGCCACAAAAGCGCGCGTTACCAGATCAACTTGTTCATTGGCCTTTGCCATAGGACCAGGTAACAAAGAGTGAGCTCAGATATGGGTAATATAAAAGAGATTGGATCGATGCAAAATCTCACCTCTTATTCCTGCTAAAAGTGAGGCTACCATACTAGAGGGTTTAATATAGGAAACAATTTCTAAATTTTTAACAGCATTCAGCACATATGATGAATCAGATACCAAATTAAAAGACTCAGGAAAACATTTAAAAACCTCTAAAACTACTTTGCATTCTACTATTTGGGGAGCATTTGGACCACACTCAACAGTTACAGGTGAGCCTCTATTGGTGTGGAAATGCCTTGTAAATTATGCCCTAACCTTTTGCTAGGAACAAACCCTGATCTAATCATGATAATTTTTTGCTGTGTCAGAATAATCATTAGTAAGCAAAAGATTCATTTAACTCTGGATATCCCTGCCCCATAGATTGATTGGCAGTCCTTCAACTACAAAAGGCTGAAACTTCCCCTTTTGGTCCTCTGTTTTCCATGTCAATTCCTTAGAGCTAATTCTAGGGGCATTTGCATAACCTAAACCTTGCAAGGTCTGCGAAGATGTTTGAAGTGACCATGATCGTGGCCAATCTCTAATTGTAATTATACTTCTGTCTGCTCCAGTATCTACCAATCCTTGAAATTTTCTCCCTTCTATTATAAGATCAAGCATAGGGTGGTCATTAAGAGATAGTGACAGAAAAGCCAAATCAATTCCGGTGGATCCAAAGCCCTTGGATTCCCATTCTTCTGAATATGCGGAGTAACTGTCGTGGAAAGAGGGCAAGATTAATAATTGTGCAATGCAATCACCAGGGGTTATGGTAATTATCCCTCGAGGGGATTGACACATTACTTTGATGACTCCAGTATAATCTGGGTCAATAACTCCAGGCATAACAATGAGTCCCCGTAAGGTGGAAGAGGAGTGGCCTAACACTATCCCAACTGTCCCTTTTGGGAGTGGCCCTTGCATGTCTGTATCTAAGGGTTGTATTCCCATGTCTGTTGTTAGTACCATTCTGGAGGTGGACAGAGGTCCAGCACTGTGGAGACTGACGTGGCTCGTCGCGGGGCCTGAGTGGTTGGAAATTCACTTCCTCGTGGGCCCCAAATATTTTCGGGCCCTGGGACTAAGGACCCACTACCCCGTTTTTTGGATTAACTACATGGGCAGCAGGTTGAATGGGTTGTCTATTAATGTCCTTAACAGACCTACATTCGTTGGCCCAGTGTTTACCCTTTTTACATCGTGGACATGTCCCTGGAGTCTTCACTTCTTGAGGCAGTTTTGTCCTTGTCATGAGGGCAGCCTCTCAGCACTGTCTTTTAATATGCCCAGGCTTGCCGAACCGAAAACACACCCCGCTGCTGTTAGAACCTTTATTACCATGAGAGGCAGCCATCACAGCAGCGGAGAGTCCCGCATTTGATAAAGGTCCTCTGATTTCTCGGCACGTTTTCATCCAATATTCTAGGTCCTTTCCTTTGTGCAGAGTGATAGCCCTATGGCACTCATTTGTACACTGCTCATAAACTAATTGCTTTACTAGCGGCAATGCGGTTTCCACATCACCAAAAATTAGCCCTGCTCCATCCACCATTCGAGCTACAAAGTCAGAAAATAGTTCAGTGCTGCCCTGTATTATTTTGGTTAGGTTCCCTGAGACCTCCCCCTTATTGGGGAGGGCTCGCCAAGCCCTCATGTTGATGGTGTTTATTTGATTATAAACTTCCACAGGATATGCTGTCTGATTATTTACCCATTGTCCTTGCCCTAACAGCATGTCTGCACTCCATACTGGCTGCCCATTGGCAGCGTTCTTCTGGGCCTGACTATGTGCCAGATCAGTCACAATTGACTTCCAGTCTAAATATTGCCCCATAGTTAAGCAAGCTCTGGCAATGTCTTGCCAATCAGTGGGTGTTAAGGCATTGCGCATAAGGCGCTGCAGTAACATGATGGTATAGTTGGCAACTACATAATATCAGCCACATGTGGCTGGATCCTCAAACACAGGGAAGACTGTGGTCACCCAGACCACGCTTCCTGGGGGATGAATGTGCATCCCAACTTGTTCCCTAAAGGAGGGGGAGCAGTTTGCAGGATTGAAAGGTGATGATCGGCCAAGCAGCAGGGGATCATAGCGTTCTCGCTCATAGGCTGCAGCCGCCTCCTCTAGATTTTCCTCCTCCTCAGGGTCTAGCCCATCTTGAGATATATATAAATCTTTAAATTCATCTAGGACTGGGAACAGTCCTGGCACTGGTTCTGAATTTTTCTTTTCCTTTTTCTTAGGCCTATCTTTTGTAGTCCCTGCGCCTCCATTTTCTGAAGCGCTATCCTGGCATATACTGAGAGCCTTACGTCCTCACTGAATAAAGTCCTCATATTTCCCATCCTTTAGGCAATAATAGATCATACACCATAGCAGAAGGGTGCCTTGGGAAAGTGCTCCCTCAGTGTTGCATTTCTCTAGATCCCTGCCAAGTTTTTCCCACGATGGAATAGTCAAACTGCCCGACACTCTGAACCACAGAGCACTGCTTTTGATATTTTCCAGCAACCGGCTTATGGCTCTGCAGGAAAGCTTTAGCCCTTGGCTACTCAATATAGCCTGAATAGGCTCATGGAACTCGGTCGTGGAGTTGGCAGACAATTTGTTCCCCATCTTGCTCTCTGATCTACGAGCGGCTTATTAGATCGGACACACATTTGATTTATCGCATGGCCAGGGAAGGCACTCCTTGCCAGGTTGGTAGCACCGCAGCCACAAGCAGGCAAGAAAAATCAGGACAACTAGGATGAAAAAAAGTGCAGCAAAGATCTCAGGCTCTAGACCTCCCAGGAGCACCCGCATATCTGGACGGACTACTCACTGATGGTCCACTCTGTGTGTCGAGTTCTGAATCAGTCTTCCCTGCAGGGCACAAAGAGTCCCGGGTTTCGGCACCACTTGTGGCGAGCCGCTTTCTGACCTGCAGAATGACGAGTCACCACATGCACAATTCTTCTTGGATCACACTTTATTGGAGTACAGCTCAGTTGAGGTAGAATGGTGGAAGAAAGACCCCGTGCCTGAAATGCAGCCTGCTTATATAGGGAAGCTGGGTCACATGTAGCTATATGATTTGTGCCCAACATAATGCCTCATTAGCATATGGTTGGTGATAGGTCCAAAGTAATGCCTCATTAGCATATAGCTGGTGTTAGGTGGTTAGTAGTGCCAAATTAGCATAGTCAGGGATCACATGGGATAGGTCACTACTCAGCGCCTAATTAGCATCTGGGGAACATGATGCAATGTTCCAGCAAGTTGCTCAAGGGCCAACCTCGCCCTACAGTTCACTTACAAAGAGCATATACATTCCTACCACTCTTCAGTGTTTCATGAATATTCTGGACTTGAAATGAGGGAAAGAATATAAATAAAACTACATTATTCAATGCACAAAGGAAGAAAAATTGAAATCTTTAATTAGAGAGGGTACCAGTATGTGAATCAAGAATCTTAAAGACACTAAAAAACATCAAAAACTAAATAAATAAAAACATCAAGATTATAAATAAATAAGGCATCAATACAGATATTTAACAAGATTTTGATATCTATATAAACAGACAACTTAAAAGTAAAATTCAAAGGCTAGCCTTAATTTTTATCATATGCTCTTAGACTTGCTTTAATTATTAAACTTCATTTCTTTAAATTTTAATAGTTTTAGTTCTTTTTGGTTTTCTTCCAAATTTAAGTAAGATGTGTTTTGGAGGTTTTGTTTTGTTTTTTCTTGCTCATTCATTTTTTTATTGTTTCTTATATCTTTTGAGATTATAATAGGACTACATATTTTCTTCCCTTCCATTGTCTTGTTCTCTTTCAAATCCAGTCTCCTTTACATTACTTATTGTCACAAGTTATATATGTATTTATAGATTATATATGCATATGCAAACATATTTCTAAATGATACTTGCTCAGTCTATGTAATGTTACTTGTAAAAATGTTTTCAGGATGGCTGATCATTTGGTATTGGATAACTAACTGTGCTCTTCCCTGAAGACCATTCCTCCCACTCTGAACATTGCTTAGCTCACCGTGTGGCTTTGTGGAGAACTGAGGTCTATGGTCTTTCCATGTCCACATTTGCATGTCTCTTGTTATACCCTCGTTCAGCACATGTCCAGGCAGTCACATTGTGGATATAGCTTTTAACATTCCTAGGAAACCCAATCTCAGAGAAAACTCCCTACCCTGGTTCTTACAATCTATTTGTCCCTTCTTCTGCAATGATGCCTGAGCCTTAGCAGTAGGAGTTGCATTGTAAATACAACCACTGGGTCTGGGCTCCACAGCTCTCTACTTTGATTGGCTGTGGTTTTCTCTAATGATCTCTACTTCAAACGTAAGGTCCCTTAATGGTGGATAAGGTTTATACTTATGTGTAGGTAAAGAAAACTATTTAGAATATAGTTAGGGAATGAATTCATTCTCCCTGGGTATTGGCTGGGTTTACAGTATGAAGCATGATTTTCTATATTTAACTAGACAACTGTTATGTAACACCACGACTGAGCCCTTGGGGTTACTGTGCCACACTTGTCAATGTAGTTAATACACATACAGTTAGGTAGGGTGGTTAGTTGCGTCACTCCATTGTAAACTTGCTTAGCACCATCTTATGAGGGAGGAGGCATCCAGGCCAGTCCTAGCTGAGGGCTCTCTGTATGCACACTAAATTCTTAAATAGGACATAAGAATTCTCTACAAAGTAAAAATGAATATGAAACTGTCAGCAAAGTAGAAATATGTTGGCCAAAATGTTTTCTACATTTCACAAAAGGTTGAAAGAAGCAAGCAGAAATGCACAAAGGAAGATATGATTAAAGTTGATAAGAAAAACATTAGATATTTACAAGCTGAAGAGGAGAATAACAAAGACTCAGCATTAGTCTTCTAAGGGTGCACTATATCAAAATACTATGTTATATGATTTACAGTTCTGAAATGTTGATCAATTTGCCAGTGAAGATGCCCTTTGCTGAAGCCTTTGTCCTTTGTTTTTTGAGAAATGCCTTTGTACTCCATTCTGGATGTGTTGCAAGCCCTACCTGCTGATATCCCTAGTGCCTCTCATACCAGTCATCTTGGATTAAGACCCCAATCTTTTGTCATTAATCTTTAATGACCATTTTAGAGTTTCTATATTCAAATTAAGTAAGGGCTCTGATATACAGATTTTTTTCAGGAAGATATTTGAATTCATAACATACAAAAAACATGTTTGAGTATTTGTGGGAACAATAAATTATAATTAGATAGAATATTTATTAGAAAGAAATTTTAAAAACAAAGTTGAATTTTATGTTTAAAATTTATTTGTGGGGTGCAGTAAACAGGAAAGCCTTTATATTTGCATTCAGGAGGCAATGGATAACTTTGCTAAAGCTGTTTCTTCATAAAAATAATTTCTTCCTAAAAGACCACAGTCTAAGTTGGGAGTTAAAATTGTTGAGAGAGTAAATGAATATTCTCAGAAGACTAAAGATGAAGAGAGCAAGAACAATAGTACTTAAACTCATTGTTGCTTTTCTGATAGAGAAAACAAGAGTGGTACACAGAGAGGTTATTTCATTTGGCCTCTGTAAAAGAAAGAGTAGAAACTACAAAAGCCCAAACAGAGAGTCAGATTTCAAAGGAGGTTGTCTGAGGTAGGAAATTCTCTTTGTAACAGAATAATATTATTTAATAGGGCCTATTCTCTATAAACTTTATATGTGTGTGTGTGTCTGTCTGTCTGTCTCTTTCCTTCTCCTTAAATTTTTTTTGCAGAAGTTCCTATATATTTGCTTTTCTGCAATTCAAGTCCCAACCTTGTCTTCTCTCCTGCCACTTTATGCCATAGCCCCCAGAAAGCTTTAAAAATACATGTAATTATGATCATTTGGTCTGCATCCCCTCCAGCATGCACTCTGAATATTAAGGACTGACAGTAAATTTTATTTAATAAAGAGAACTCAGGGAAGCCCAAATTTCAGAATTTCAGTGATGTATGTGTCAAAAAAATCATCTGCTGGGAAAGATAAAGGGAAGCTGATTTGTGAGTAAGAGAAGGAAGGAGTCTAAGTACTGACACTCACGGTAACCTTGGTGTCACTGCTGCCATATGATACTGTCTAGCAGGAAGAAGAAATGAGACTTCTGCTCTCACACACATCAAGGAATGACAGGGTAAAGACAAGGGCAGGCAGAGGGAGGCATGTTGGGCAGAAGGAAGGTCAGGGGGACAGGAAAAGGGATGGAATAGAAGAGAAAGGGGAGAAAAGGAAAAAGAGGCGTGAGAGACAGAGACAAAGACACAGACAGAGAGATAACAGACTTGAGTTCAGAGCAAGTGGGAATGTATTTAAGCCAAAAAAGAGAAGAGTATAAAACGAGGTGAGATGTAGTGAAATGAAGTAATGAAAGAGCCATAATTTATGAGAAGGTTTAAAATATGTAATTCTGAGTTAAGAAAATTCATAGACCAAGATAGCACTATCAGGATTTTTAGTTTCAGAAGCCAGAGTTTGCATGATCATGCAGTGTTGGATCAGCCACAGAAGGTTAAAAGCAACTAAACCTTCTGAGTCAGAAAAGGCAAAATTACACAAGCTCAGGCTGATGGCTGGCAATATGGGAACTACAAGATAGCAAGGAAGAAAGAAACAGACAGACAGAAAGAAAGACAAGGAAACCCTGAGCCAAATTATAGAGATACATCGCCAACTACACTTTGAAAGAAGTTGGTACATAATGATGAAAAATCTAAAGACATGTAACAGAGCTAATTCATGGCTTAACTATTATGCTTCTAATATTAATCAATGGAAATTGCCAATGGGTATAGCCTCTTAAGGTAAGGGATTGCCTTTATTACAAAACTTTTATTTTCAAGGCTGGGCATCCATGGTACACAGTTCTCAATCATCTTGAACAACAGCTCCAGGAGACTCTGGTGCAACTGGCTTTGATGGGCACCTGCACTCATGTGCACATAGCTACATATCTGAACTCTCTCTCTCTCTCTCTCTCTCTCTCTCTCTCTCTCTCTCTCTCTCTCTCTGTGTGTGTGTGTGTGTGTGTGTGTGTGTGTGTGTGTGAGAGAGAGAGAGAGAGAGAGAGAGAGAGAGAGAGAGAGAGAGAGAAAGCAATTTATTCTCTAGCAATTTTGCCCACAGGCAGTATTTTTCAGAGAAAAGAGTAAGTGTGCCACGTTGCACACATGTCACAGAAACTGAAACCTAAATTTCACTTTTTTTCAAAAATATTGGACTTGCAACTTCTAGATTCCCACAAAAATGGATGGCACTGCCTCACTGTATGGGGCTCGATCATAACTCTTTTTGGTCCTGTGAAATGAACAGCAGGCTGTGATCTTCAAAAGCTTTGTTCTTTGGTTGAACTTGTACTGATTTGCTTGGCCTTTTACTGCCTGAAAGAGAAAGGGGAGTGGTGCCCCTGAATTATTATAACAGGACTCTTTGCCCTGGAAATATCTGCAGTCACTGACCCAAATGAAAGGTTATAGTCTCTTTCGGCATTTTCTTTTTATAAGGATTATCTTTTGTGCATAGCAATAATAAATAAAACATCTCAACACATCATCCGTAGCCACGGAATTCAACAACCCTTTAATATCAAACTCTCCCTCTGGAACTGTAAGTGCAGAGTTTTTGGTGGAGATGGCTGCATCCCTAATCTATAGAGATAATAGAAGGAAGCTTAACACACTGGTGCACACTGGTCTTTAGCTATAAAGCAAAGGAAATACAGCAATGTACAGCCAGCATAATTCAAGTAGGGTATCTCTCTCAAGCAGTAAAACTCCATCTCCAAGCCATTAAAATGACTAATAATGTTGCCTGGTATTTATATAGTGTCTTTCTACAAAGAGCTAAAAATGTTTTACTAACATTTTCTCATTAACTGTACTTTCATCTCCATGAAATACACAGTGAGAATTACCATTGCCTTCCCCTCCCCTTCCTTCACCTGTGCCTATTATAATGCTGGATGTGGTGAGTCTGAAAACTCAAGGTCAATCTGAGGACTGGTGATGACTACATTTTCCTTTTATTTATTCACCCTTTCCCCTATGATCAAGGATAATATCATAATTCAAGTTTTCAGTTCTCCAAGGGAAACAGCGTACATAGTAGGTGTTTTGAACTGGGTGAGGTTATACATAAAAATGATAATGTTTCCAAAATTATACTTATATAAGATGCCTTCAATTATCTTCATAATAATTTTCTGCCATTTCTGCAGGAGGCACAAAGAGAGATTATTTTGAAAACTAAAGAAAGATTATTAATTAGTTCTATGTTTTCTTGAATTTGAAAAAAAATCAGTATTCAGGAGAAAGAAAAGTGTTTAAATGAGTTCTAATTATTTTTTAGAAACTTCTCATACCCTGAATGGGGTTATTATATATTAGTCTCCTGTGAAAATAGCAATAGTTCTAGTTTAAAAATCATTTTTAGTATAAGAAATAAAAATAATAATAAAGTGGGGATTTTAAAATGACCAAAATATGTATATAAAACATACTAAAATTATACAACTGAGTTAGTTATTTTAATAAACTTATTCTGTTGCGTGAATTTTATCTTTATAGGATTCCACAGCTGCAACAGGTATATTTTATGTTTCTTTACCTTCACTCTGTTGCCTTACTCTACATGGATGAATTATTATCTTTTTTCTTCAATGTTTTATTAATATAGAAATATTTAAAAATGAAGTAGGACCATTACTTAAGTTTACCTTTTGTAAGACTTTTCTTGAGTCCATAGAAATACCCATTTCTTATCCCACTAGATTCTTCTGCACTGTGTACACCTCTGTTATCAGAGCAGCTATTAGCTCATTTATTCAATTGTTAGTGTATTTATCAGTCTTCAATCTGTGTGAAAGGAAAAGAACAAATCTTATCTATCCCAGCTCCAATGCCCAACATATGGTGCACTCTAACTGTAAAGAATGAGTGTGATGTAATCAATCTGTGCTGATTGCCCCTTATCTTCCTAAGCTGTGTCGTTTATTTTCCAAAGGAGTCTATGAAATGAAAAATGAAGTAATGGATGAAGGCATCACATGGATCAATACATGAATTATGATAAACTTTAGTCTTTTAGATGGAGAGTGGTATGCCTTTGCCAAAACTCTGCCTTGACCTTTGTGAATCACAGTATCAAAATCAGTTTCACCTTGGTCTGCAGTTTAGTTTGCAACGGTTAAATTTTTGTTCTTGATGATCATGATGGACTTGCTCATAGTTGCTTATTGTTCAAAAATGGTTTTTGTCATAAATATCTCTCATTTATCAAGTTGCTAGAATAGAATTGTAGCTCAAATTCTAATTGGTCTTTATAATAAAAATCTGGAGTCAGATATGAGGTAAATGCTGAAAGATCACAGAACCAAACTAGCAGCCACAGTCACTTCTTACCTTGCCAACTTCTCAGCCTTTTGTCTACACAAGATTTTAAACCATTTTCTTTACCCCTATCTTCTGTCTGGCCCTAGATATCAGTAACACTGTATAAACACTAAGTACTTTAGCATCTTTGGGCCAATTTTCCTACTGATGTGTGAATTCCACTTTCATAGAATTCTTTGTATTCACAAGCTTTTCCTCTGTATCCCCATTTCTTTTAATCATTCTGTTGGTTTACATTACTAGACTTGGTTTTATGTTACTAGACTTGTCCTGCTCTGTCTGATATGTCAGGCACAGACAGTATACACACACACACACATACACACACACACACACACACACACACACACACTTGTGTGTATGCTGTCATAAAAGTATGATTGTATACATATTGTAATAGTTTAATCTAAAAGAGCAATGTGGACAACCAACATATTTTGAAAAACATTTAAAACAATGTATCCCAAAGGAAAAGATAATCACTCAGATTCCCATGACTCCAAATGAGTAGTCTTGTCATGGCCTTTACTTCACTTGACAGGTGGCACTGTAAATCACAAAGCCCATGAGGCTTAACTTTACACAAAGATCTATAAGGTACTAAGGAGTGCTGAGTGGGAGACATAGTCTTCTCCAATGACAAGCATACAACTGGCTATCCTAACCAAATTGTCAGCCCTGAAATCACACTGATTACTAATATTATGCATTTTAGCAGCTTATATTTAGTAATATATGCATCTATATATACATACATAAAAACAATTAATGAAAAGAAGAGGACATGGGGTTGAAGTAAGCAAGGGGGTGTATAGGAGGATGTAGAGGGAGAAAAGGGAAGAGAAAATGGTAACTACATTATATTTTCCAAAATTTAAAAAGTAAACTAAAGAAGCCTTTATCAGTTAAAAAAAACTTTTGTAAGTTCTTAGAGATTTTAAATTTATTTTTATCATATTTATTCTATCTCCCACAACCCCTCCCATTTCAAAAACCCCTTAGTTATTTACTCAACCCTGTGAACTCTTCCTATAAATTTTATTTTACTAATCAGAATAACTGTTTTGCTTACTGTGAATGGCACTGAGAATTTGTTTCTATAATTTTTCCTGGTTTCTAATTTGCCATATTTTTGTTTTGTATGTGCTCTCTCCCTTAATCTTGGGTGCACAGATATGTCATTTCCTCTCATATCCCACACTGTTTCTTTTCTGATGTGCCCCTCTCTCAATATAATGCTTCAGAAATCAAATAGTTAATGATCACTTTATTTTTTTCATTAAAGTTATCAATACATTTCCTTTTTGACTCATGACAGCAATTATGCACCAAGACATCACACACTTCCTACCAATTTCCTTTTGTACAATTATCTTTTATCTACCTTTTGTATTCTTTTTCTCTTGTTTACTTTATTGCACAAATGTGTTTTGAGGGAGTTTTCAGTCAACCTTTGTGTAAAGTAAATCCAGTCTTTTATGCCTGAATTTTTCTTTGTTTTTCTTCCTAGTTTTTATAGTGTTGTCTGACATTTACCAACACTAAGAAAAACATCACATCCTGTTTCTCTGAGAGCAATTTGCAGAGTAGTTTTGCTTGTGATGTTTGGCCTCTGTACCACAATGTGCCTGAGTGGGGATTTGCTTTTAGCAATATTACTTTTTCCTAGAAGCCTTTAGCAGAAGCACTCAACTTCTTCATTCCAGAGAATATTAAATCAATTAATTTCATCTATTGAATCTTCAGCATTGTTGCAATTTTTTACTTCTGCAAATTTTATTAGAACATGAAAGGGTCTTGACTTCACTCCTTCATTTTTCAAATCTCCTTTATAGTCTTAGTATATTTCCTTCACCAACAACAGTACCTCCTCCACTAATATTTCACTCACATTTAAGACACTTATGATTTTTGAACTAGAAATTCTATTCATCAAAACTATTTTTATCTAATTATTTATTTCCCTTTGATCATTTCCAGTCACTTTGTAAGTTTATATTATGAATATTCTGTTTATGTCAATTCTCATTGGCAACAACAATTTATTCCTTGGTGATTATTTTATGAGATTTTTATGTGTTTGGTTAGTTTACCATTTGAACCAGAATATTCTAGCTCTTGGCTCTTATTTACGCTAAAGTTACAGTTTTGTGAAGAAAGATGAAATCTCTCTCTTTCCATCATTCTTTCTTCCTTTCCCTCCTTCCCTCCTCCTCTTCCTGTTTCCCTCCCTTTCTTCTTTCCTTTTAGTTTTTCCAGGCAGGGTTTCTCTGTGTGGACCTGGCATCCTGAAACTTGGCCTGACACTCAGAGATCTGTCTGCCTCCGTATCCTGAGCGCTGATATTAAAGGCATGCACCAATACACACAGTGAAATGTGTGTCTCTTAATAGCAACTCCTCATCTCTGTCACATGTCATCATTTTGCATGTGTTCCTGTTCTGCACACATGACGTTGTATGTCCAGGGAAAGGGTTAGTTGGGTTTTGTATCACTGTGAAGAGACAGACTCCTGACCAAGAAAATTCTTACATATGAAGACATTTAATTATTGTATCTTTCTATTTCAGAGGTTTAGTTCATTATTACCATGGTGGGTAGCATGGCAGCGGGCAGGCAGACATGATGCTACATGTTGATATGTTGATCTACAGGCAACTGGAAGTAGACTGAGTATCACTCTGAGCAAAGCTTGAGCAAAAGAAACTCCAAAGCCTGCCCCTACTCTGACACAATTTCTCCAACAAGGCCATATCTCCTAATATGGTGCCATTTTCTTTCAAACTACCACAGGCAATTTCTGAAGTTCTGCCTTCACAAGAAGAAGAATGTGGTAGAATTTCTGACTTTCTGCAGTAAATTTGATTCTAGATTCTCTTCAAAACTTTTTTTTATTTATAAACTAAAGTCTTTTGTATCCATATATCCCCTTGCTCCAACTCCCTTTTCCCTCCCTACCCTCCCAGTCAGCCTTCAGCCCCCCTCCTCCTCATCCCCCATCCCCTCCCGAGTAAGGGCAAGAAGTCCCAAGGTGAATCAGCTCAGCATCCATTCCAGGCAAGTCCAATTTCCTCATCATAATATCAAGACTGCCTATGAAGAGAATGGGGTCTGAAGTGCCAGTCCATGCACAGAAACACAGTCTTAATCCTTCTCCTTGAGGCTCCACATACTGTCCATGTCAGTAGATAGTTGTCTGTCCTTGGAGGCAGCCACAACCCCTGAACAGCTTGGGACCAGAAGGAACTTAAGAGAGACATCCAGGGTGTCCCCTAAGAAGAGAAAATAAAGAAAATCTCCTTATCTAATTGGGAGCATGAGGGGTTGAAACCAAGAAGAGGTGGGAAAAAATGATGAGAGAATAAGACGACTGAGTGAGAGGAGCAACAAAGAGGGAGAAAAAAAGAGATGGAGATCTTAATAGAGGAAGCCAGTGTAGGGTTGGAAAAAGAACAGATGCTAAGGAAACCTCAAAGAACTTACAGGATGTCCCTGGGTAGGTCTCCAACCATACAGAAGGTGTTGCCTAGACAGGACTTCCCCTACAATCAAATGAATAGCCACCCTAAATACTATCACAGAACATAAGTTCTATCCAACAATGAATAGAGGCAGAGGCAGGGATACATGGCTGAGCACTAGGCTGAGCTCCTGGTCCAGTTGATAGTGGGGGAGGAGAGTCTGTATGAGCAAGGGGATAGGATTATGAGGAAAATTCTCACAGTGATGGCTGGCTGGAGCTCTGCGGAGCTCACTGAATCAAGAAGAGTCACTGGGGAATCTTCAAAGCAATTTAAGGCCTTACGTTTTTCCCTGAGGCTGATAAGTTAAAGCTAACAAGTATCTGTTCTGGTGTTCACAGGAACCACCTGGGTTTTGGATCCATTTCTGTATCTCTTACAGGTGTTTCTCTTTTTTGCTTATTCACTTATTTGCTTATAGTTTGCCTTTTCTAAGGGAAGCAATAATTCAGCAAAATTACAACCATTTTCTCATTGAGCTGGTTTATAGATGTAATTTTTATTCTGAAACGGAATATGCAACATCTTTCAAATAGTTACAGGAAGCAGTCATGTTTAAACTAAACAACAACAAAAAACCCACCCTGTTCAGCCCCCAAAAGGAAAATTTTCTCATAAAAATAACAGTACACTTTTATCATTTACCAATTACCAAAAAAAAAAAATCTGAGCAATTTGCTAACATTTTGGATAGCTTCTTTTCTTCACGCTTCCTTCATTGTGCTACCTTCTTGTTGTTAATACTAATTATTTTTATATTTAAAAATTTTAAAATCTACCAACCACTGTTCCCCTTCCCTCCCCTATTTCTAGTCCTCCCCAAGCTTCCTCCCATCCATTCCTCAGAGAGAGTAAGGATTCCCAGGGCAACTCAATACAGCCTGGCATACCCAGTTGAGGGAGAGCCAAGTCTCTCCCTGCAGCATCAAGGCTGATCAAGGTGTTTCTCTGTAGGAAGTAGGCTCCAAGAAATCAGTTAATGTGCCAGAAATAAGTTCTGATCCCACAGCCAGAAGCTGCACAAAATTCCCATGCCTTTTGACTGACATACACATTCAGAGGGCTCAGTTCAGTTCCATGCAGGCTCCCTAGCTTTCATTTGAGAGTTAATGAGTTCTCAATAGCTCAGGTTAGCTGTCTCTGTGGGTCTTCTCATCATGATCTTGACCCTTTTGCTCTTACAACCTCTTCTTTTCTTTAGCTGGACTGGATTATTGCCCTAGTACTTAGCTGTGGGTCTCTGCATCTGCTTCCAATAGTCAGTGGATGAAGGTTCTATAATGATAATTTGGGTGGTCATCAGTTTGATTACAGAGAGAGTCAGTTCAAGCTCCCTCTCCACTATTGCTTGGAGTGTTGGCTGGGGTTGTCTTTTTGAGTTCTCAGGTATTTCCTAGCATCAGGTTCTCTCCATCTCCACAGTGTCTCCCTCTATCAAGACATCTATTTCATTGTTTGCCCTCCCTGTCACTCCACTAGCATAACCATCCCAGTCCCTCATGTTCTCGTCCCTTCTCCCCATCCCCCATCCCTGCATGGTCCCCATCTACCTAGGAGATCCTACCTATTTCCCCTTCTGAGAGGTGTCTATGAGTGTTTACATTAGTATCCTACCTATTACCTAGATGATTTGGTGTTGTGAATTGTAATCTGATTATCCTTTTCTTTACATCTAAAATCCACTTATGAGTGAGTACATACCACTTCTATCTTTCTGGGTCTGTGTTACCTCACCCAGAATGATATTTCTTAGTTCTATCCATTTGCCTGCAAATTTCAAAATGTCACGTTTTTAACTGCTGAATAGTACACCATTCTGTAAATGTGCCACAGTTTTTTAATTTATTCTTCATTTGAGGGGCATCAAGGTTGTTTCTAAGTTCTGGTTATTTCACATAATGCTGCTATGAACATAGGTGAGTTAATGTCCTTCTGGAAATAATTTGCATCCTTTGGGAATATGCCTAAGAGTGGCATTACTGGATCATTAGGTATATTGATTACTAATTTTCTAAGAAACTGCCAAACTGATTTCCAAAGTGGCTGTACAAGTTCCAAACAGCAATGGAGGAGTATTCCCCTTACTTCACATCCCTCCAGCTTAGGCTGTCATGAGTGTTTTTAATCTTAGCCATTCTGACAGGTGTAACATGGTATCTCAGGGTTGTTTTGCCCTGATGGCTAAAAATGTTGAGTAATTTTTTGAGTGTCTTTCACTTGACATATTTTCATTTGAGATTCTTTCATTGTGAATTCTCTATTTAGTTCTGTACCCCATTTTTTAATTAGATTCTTTGGGGTATTTTTTACCACTAGTTTTCTAAATTCTTTATATATTTTGGAAATTAATCCTCTGTTAAATATAGAGTTGGTGAAGACATTTTACCTTTCTGTAGGCAGTCACTTAGTCTTATTGACCTTGTCCTTTTCCTTACAGAAACTTCTCAGTTTCAGGATGTCCCACTTATTAATTGTTTCTATTTGTGTCTGTGCTACTGGTGTTATATTTAGGAAATGATCTCCAGTGCCAATGTACTTAAGAGTATTTACCACTGTCTTTTTTTATCAGGTTCAATGTAGTTAGGTGTATATTGTGGTCTTTGATCCACTTAGACTTGAGTTTTGTGTAGGATGACAGATATGGATCTATTTGAAAATTTCTACATGCCATCATTCAGGGAAGCCAGTATCATTTGTTAATGATGCCTTCTTTTTTTCCATTGTATATTTTTTGGCTTCTTGGTCAAAACTCAAGAACTGATTGGTGTATGGATTAATTTCAGTGTCTTCAATTCAATTTCATTGTTTTACAAGTCTGTTTTTATGCCAGTGCCAAGCTGTTTTTATTACTGTAGCTCCATAGGAGAGCTTGAAGTCAGGGATGGTTATATCTTCCAAACTTCTCTTATTAAACCAAATTGTTTTGGAGATCTTGTTTTTTGCTTATTTGTTTGTTTTTCTATATGAAGTTGAGTATTATTCTTTTAAGGTATATGAAGAATTGTGTTGAGATTTTGTTGAATCTATAGATTGCTTTTGGTAAGATTGTCATTTTTAATATGTTGATCCTACCTATCCAGGAGCATGGAAGGTTCCTTCCATTTTCTGATATCTTCATAATTTTTTTTCCTTAATGACTTAAAGTTGTTATCATATAGGTCGTTCCCTTCTTTTGTTAGGGTTACCACAAGATAATGATGTTATTTGCAGATGATTTGTTTTTCAGCTCTCTTATCATTTGTGTATAAGAGTGCTACTGATTTTCTTGAGTTAATCTTGTATGCTGCCACATTCTTGAAGATCTTTATTAACTGCAGGAGTTCCCTTATAAAATTTTGGGGCTCACTTATATATTGTATACTATAGTATCATCTGCAAATAGCAATAGTTTGACTTACTCCTTTCCAAATTTTTCCCTAGATCTCCTTTTGTTATCTTGTTGTTCTTGATAGCACTTCAAGTACTATATTGAATAGATAAGGGAAGGGAAAACAGCTTGTCATGTCCTGATTTTAGTGGGATTGCTTTGAGTTTCTCTCAATTTAGTTTGATGTTGGCTGTTAGCTTGCTGTGTATTGTTTTTATTATAGGTATGTTTGTTTGTTTGTATCCCTGATGTCTCTAAGACATTTATCATAAAGGAGTGTTTGTTGAAATATTTATTCTTTTTTAGAATCTAATGAGATCATGTGGTTCTGTTCTTTCAGATTGCTTATATGGTGGATGGCGCTGACAGATTTTCATATGTTGAACCATCCCTGCATGTCATTGATAAGAGTGGGATGATACTGTCTCATTATTAGTGTGTGGGTTTTGATGTGTGATTTTAAACCTTAGTGGTTTTTTTTTGTATGTGAGCGCCCTTGTATTAGGGGCATAAATGCTCAGGATTCAGATTTATGTAATATCTTTCCTAATCTCTTTTGATTGATTTTAGTTTGAAGTCTATTTTGTTACATATTGGGGAAGCAGCACCAGCTTGTTTCTTAAATCCATTTGGTTGAAAAGCCTTTTTTCAACCCTTTACTCCGAGGTAGTATCTGTCTTTTAAGTTGAGGTGTGTTTCTTGTATGTAGCAGAAGGATGAATTCTGTTTTCATACCCTTTTTGCTAACCTGTGTCTTTTTATGGGTGAATTGAGTTCACTGAGATTAAGGAATATTAATGACCAGTGATTGTCAATTTCTATTATTTTGGGTGGTAGTGCATATGCAGTTCCTTGGGGTTTTCTTCTATGGTATTATCTGTTGTTTGTGGTTTTGTGGATGTCTAGCTTCCTGGGGTTGGAGATTTTTTAAGTGCTTTATGTAGGGCTGGATTGGTCAAGTCATCTTTTAAATCTGGTTTTGTCATGGAGTATCTTTTTTTACTTCATCTATGGTAATAGAAAGTTTTGCCTGGTATTGTAGTCTGGGAAGACATCTGTGGTCTTTTAGTGTCTGTATCACTTCTGCCCAGGACCTGCTGGCTTTCACTGATTCCATTGAATAGTCAGGTGTTATTCTGATGAGTTTGCTTTTATAAGTTACCTTGCCTTTATCCTTTGCAACTTTTCATATTTTTCTTCATTCTGTATGTTTACTGGTTTGAATATTATGTAGCAGGGAAACTTTGTGGGAGGTGAGGTCTAGTCTATTAAGTGTTCTGTAAGCTTCTTGTATCTTTATAGGCATTTCCTTCTTTATATAGGGAAAGCTATCTTCTAAGATTTTGCTGTACATATTTTCTATCTTTGAGCTGCTATTCTTTTCCTTCTTCTATTCCTACTATTCCTAGATTTAGTCTTTTCATGGTTTCTCCGATTTCCTGAATATTTTGTGTTATGACTTTTTAGATTTGGTGTTTTCTTTGACTGATGTATTTATTTGTACTATCAAATCTTCCACACCATTTATACTCTCTACTGTCTCTTGCATTTTGTTGGTTGTGCTTGCATCTATAATTCCTATTCTTTTACTTAGGATTTTTATTTCCATCTTTCCCTCACATTGTGGATTCTTTATTGTTTCTTTTTCCATTTTTAAGCCTTGAACTGTTTTTTTTTTTTTGCCTGTCTGATTGTATTTTTACTCATTTTCATTTAGAAATTTATTTATTTATTCCCATTTCTTTTAACTTTTCTTATATTTCTTTAAAGGAGATTTTTATATGCTCTTTAAGGGATTCTATCATTTTCATGTAGTTATTTTTAAGATCATTTCTTTCTGTTTCTTCTACATTGGAATATTCAGGTCTTGCTGTTGTAGAACCAGTAGATTCTAGTGGTATCATATTGTTCTTTATATTGTTGCAAACATACATACAAAATACATTTTTGCACTGGCATCATGCATTGCTTCCTTGGATTCATGTAGGATTTGTCTATGTCTCAGAGAGCTGCTTTTGACTTAGTCTGTTGTGACTGAGTTTGTGTTTCAGGGAGTCTATCTTGGTCCATTCTCAACTTTTAGTCCAGTTGGAGTTGGCTAACTCTGTGAATCTGAGATGTTCTTCATCCAATAGAAGCTGATTTCTGTACCTCTGGGAGCTATTCTTGGCCATATAGGGGCTGGCTGATTCTGTGTCTCAAAAATCAATTTTTGGTCCAATAGAAACTCTTTATTTAATATGAGTAGGAAAAATCTGTGTTTCAGGGAGTCTCTCTTTATCCAATTAGAACTCTTAACCTAATAAGTCTTGGCAAAATCTGTGTCTCAGGGAACTGCCAAGGTAGCAGGGTTTGGGAGGGTTTGGGGACTGAAATGTCCAAAAACCTGGGGAGTTAGTAGGAAATACCAAACTTCAGGAGTCATCCCTGCTGGCCTGTGATTCATTTAGCAATGGGTGAGCATAGGGGACTAGGGATTGTGCCATTTGCCTAAGTCTTGGAGACTGAGCTCTCTGGCTGAGCCGGGTGAAATATCACTCATCTCGTGATCCAATAGAGGCTGGTGAAATCTGTCTTAGGGGGTTTCTGAGGTCCCAGGTAGATGAAAAGACTTGGGTAATGGAGTAAGTGAGTCTTGTTTGTAGAAGGCAGTATTTGATAATATAGGGTGTCAATGGTGGAATACTAGTCCACAGGAGACCGATTGTGCTGTCCTTCATATAATTTTTCTCTTGTCTCCTTTTTTATTTTAATATTGATGTCAAAAACTCACAGTAGAATTAATCTCCTTGTCCTCATTTTTTCTTTTTATTATACCCAAGCCATGAGTAAAATTATTATTTTTCATTAAAATAAATAATTCTTAAAACATAGAATGAATACCCTCTTCTCCATTTGAAACACATTGATATTGCATCATTGACCACTTCTGATTTTGTGAATTGATTGAAAACTGTGCTTGAGAAAATAGTACCAGGAGAGTGTGTTATAGTCCAAGATGATCAAGTGTAAGCTTGTTCAGTCATTTTGGAATGCAATATGGCGGTTTTTTAGAAAATTGAGAATCAATCTCCCCAAGGACCCAGCAATACCACTTCTGGGTGTATACCCTAAGACACACATTCAAACTCCAAAAGCATTAGCTCAACTGTGTTCATAGGAGCATTATTTGTAATAGCAAGAACCTGGAAACAACCTAGATGTCCCTCAACTGAAGAATGGATTAACAAAATGTGGTACATCTATACAATGGAATACTACTCAGCAGTAAGAAAAAATGATATCCTAAAATTTGCAGGCAAATGGATGGATTTGGAGAATATCCTCCTGAGTGAGGTATCACAATCTCAGAAAGATAAGCAGGGGATGTACTCACTCATTAGGGACCTTGAATAAGGATATACAGGGAAGGGAAAAAAATTCAGAGGGAAAGCTGAACACAAAGTAAATATATGTGTAGCAATCTTATTTGCATTATCACCCTTAAAAAATGATATTCTAAATTTCACAGGCAAATAGATGGATTTGAAGAATATACTCCTGTGTGAGGTATCACAAACCCAGAAAGATAATCAGGGCATGTACTTACTCATTAGTGGACTTTAAATAAAAACATTATTTCATTGAAAGATGAAAAAAAAAAGAAACTCCATACCATGACATTCGATACTTTTTCCTTTTCATATTTTTCTTACAATCTCATTGAGTTAACTAAAATATGTATCATTGTAAGAAGAACAAAAACAATGTCTGGGCCCATGCATATATATCAAAATAGACTTAGAAGTTGTCTAAATATTGTTGGCATGACAAATGTTTTGAGTATAAATTAAATAAATGTATACTTTCTCATAAAATATTAGCTGATATAAGATACAATCCTCTAGAGAATGGTGAGTTCCATCTATAAGCATTTGTATCTATCTCATTCTCTCATTTGTTCATTGTTTTGACAGAGTGGCATGTTTCATTCCTTCTTTGTAGAAAAACAAATGGAGCTGGAGGGATGGCTCAGCCATTAAAGGCTAGGCTCACAACCAAAAACATAAGAAAAACAAATCATAATTGTAAACTATTAATTTAAAAAAATTGCTTATCTAGCAGTATATTCTCCTTTAATGTTTAAGAGCTACAACCCAAACAAACATGCTTAAAGGAATTCTATGTATCAAAGAAGTTGCAAGAACATGTTGCTGATAAAAATGTTATCAAGCATTGATTTTTAGGCTCTATAAGGCTCTATAAAACTAAAAAGGTTACTTTCAACATATTTCTCATAGTATAGAAAAATCATTATCATTCTCACCTTTATTCCTTATTTATGACTCCACTTTAGAAACTTAATACTAGATTATTTGGGATCATTCAAAAACTACAAGAATTCATATGATCCCCTTTATGTGGTTCAAAAGAACAATTTGAAAAACATTTTTATGATTGTCTGCAGTCAATTGGAGGGATGAAACAGATGTAGAATACAAATATATTATTGAAAGAATTTTATAATTTGACATTTCTTTAAAACTATGAGATGAAATGAATAACTTTTGTGTTCTGTCTGCAACCATAATAATCTCACTTAAAAGAAGTGAAACAATAGTCACTCTTAAAGACACAGTCTTGGTGCCATACTATTTAATAAATGATTCATTTTCTAATGAAAGTTAATGGAAATCCTAAGTAAATAAAATTTCCCAAGGAAATAGATTGATATACAACTTGACTGAGACACCTTTGGGTTGCATACAGTGTGTATGATACAGGATGATGGGAGACATTTACAAACAACAGTCCTGTATCACTAACATCTGGCAGAAGTGAAGTCTGAAAGTAGTCACATACTTCACAAAGCCTCAAGCTAATTGCAATCTGATCTTGTGACCTTTACAAAAATTATGAGCTAATAGGATTAGTAGAGATTTCAAATGTTGAGCCCCATGTATCACAATATCTAAATACTTGGGATATGTGAAGAAAATTCTGCCTCATTATCAACTTTTACAGTCACAAAGTGATAGCATACATTCAAAACAAGGAAGAGAATATACATTGTGCATGTATATCCAGTGTTTTTTTAATCTTTCTATAGCCTCACATTTGACACTGCACATACAAAACCAGGCTATTAGGAAAGAAGACCTTCTTTTGTGAATTCCTTCTGATCTACTTCACAGTTTTGAATTCCACAACTTAGGATTTTCACTTGTCAGCAATGCACACAGCAAAATTCTAATGGGTGGAAACTACAAAATAAAAAAAGGCAGCTGAGATTACTTTGACTGCAGCTAATATAGACTGTGTGTGCATATGTGTGTGTGTGTGTGTGTGTGTGTGTGTGTGTAAGTTTATATTGGCTGAAATGGAGTTATTTTAGAAATACTATAACTCAAAAAGCATCCTCAGTTTGCATTGCCATAAACTCAGCAGCCTTCCTAACCACCTAAGAATTCTTCCACAGTCTAAATGTGTAAATGTCCTGTAATGATTCAAAATAAATAAATGTATATCATATGACTACAGACCTCTAGTTCCTACATATGCATGTGTTTGCATGTTGTGCGTCTGATTTGTGTGTGTGTGTTATGTATATGTATATATATACTTTAAACTTTCATAAAGGATGAATGATCTGACTAGTCCTTGTTCCCCTGTCATGAATCTGCAAGCAATTCCATGACTGGGGATTTAAATTAGGTAATATTTGAGAGACATTTCTCAGGAGTTAAGTGAAGGAGACCACAAACACATGTGGACAGTGTGAGACATGTAGGGTGACTTGAAAATGTTCCTGTGGAGCTTTCAGACATAATAAAGAAGATACCTCCTTAAATCCAGGATCCCAGGAAGGAATACATGGATCTCCACATCTTCCATTCTTTAGCTTTATACTTGATCATCTCATGGTTTTCCTATCTCCCATGGAATATAATGCTGTAATGGTGCTGTAAAATATGAATGGTGATATTGCTTGAATAGGGCACTGTGCTGTTAGCAGAAGCTTCATATTTTTATCCTTCTGGTTATGTCTCTCCTACTTTGGATCACCTTCCTAATGTTTTGACTCATAAACAGAGTTTAAATATGGTGAAATGCAGGAAGTGTGTGGCTCGGGCATTGTTTAAATTGTTAGTCCCTACATTTTTTATGTGTTCATCAGAAATTGAATGCTACAATATGTGAATATTCAGAACACATCTGATCAACCTTAATGTTGAAGTGTTATTAGACCATTAGAAAGACAACTCTAAAACTCAAATACATGTATGAAAATGATAAGCAAGTCTGTAAGTTCTGGAGTTCTGGTAATTTTTATGTATATATTTTGATAGTTGCCTTTGTCAAGCTGGCACATGTATATTCTTCTAGGAAGAGACCCCGGTAAGGAAATGACTAGATTTGGTTGTCCTTTGAGTACACCTGTGGGTAACTGTGGGGCTCACACTAATTGATATGTGGCGACACATACTGAATGTGCACAGTAAAACTCCCTGGTTTGGGGCTAGTATTGCATAAAAAAAAAAGCAGCTGAGTACTAGGCATGTGTGGTCTAAGATGCAATGCGGCCTCAAGTTTGTGCCTTGATGTCCTCACAAGGAAGGGTTGTAACATGGAATTGAGAGCCAAATAAACCTTTTTCCTCAAGTTGGTTTTTTCAGGGCATTTTATCACAACCAGAGAAATAAAATAGCCAACACCCAAATTGTTTTGTTTTGTTTCCTATCTCAAAAGTAATAGCTTCTTCATACAAATGGTTTATTTATGGAAAGTTTATTAAGTAATCAAGAATATAGATTTTCAATCTTTGTATTTGATTCTTAACACTAGATAATGAGTGAATACTGAAAGACTGAAAACCTAGAATCCTATTTTCAAAAGTAGAGTATATAAAAGTATTACAAAAGAAAAAGTACTCCGTCTCTCATTCTGATAAATTTACTCGTTACAAAATTGTGAAGGTGAAATATCTTTCTGAATTCTATTATCTATATTGCTTATATAGTTATTCCACTAAATCCAAAAGGAGAATATATAAGAAAGTATAAATTTGAAATAAAGTCACTTCCTATCTAAGAAAGTCATAGACAAAAAAATTTCATTTTCATTCACTAGTGAACAGATCAGACTGATGTTATGTTAGAAACCCTGAATTTATCCTTACATCTGCATGCAGTAATCTGGCATCAATCCAGGTTATTGTTTGTCTCCTTTCCTGTAAGGTATATTAAATAGTACATAAATAAACATGTCAAGCAAAAGCTATTTATTATCAAAAGAAAGTAATTTGGTAGACAGCTTGTCAAAGACTAGAGAATGAACATGTTTCTAAAACACATTTTACCTCTAACAAGTTGATGTATTCAAGAAAAATATATAGCATCATAGTTTTACAAAAGGTATAACTGAGCCCCATACATTGAAGCCTTATAAAAACTTCTAAAGCAAAACTAAGTTTTCTGTTATATTTACGACTGAAACTGTTTCTTAATTACAACAATTCTAATAATGTCATAAAGTATATTCCACTTGCTTGTTAGCATGGAAATAAGCATTATTTAGTATGCTGAAAACATGGTGAGAAAAACAAATACTTTAGGAAATACTATCCTCACCATTACTTTAGTATTTTGTTATATGATTTAATAAAATTACAGCACTTACTCCCATGAGTCCCTCCCAGCTATGTTAGGGAGCCTGAATCTTTCAAGCCTTGCCTGTACCCCCACTCTTCCTGACAGCCTTTCTTTATTATTATTGTTAGATATGTGTGTGTACATGTGTGTGTATATATATATGTGTATTCACAAATTCATCTAAGTACAAACTGTTGAGTCTGTTTTGGTTGGGGGTGTATATATTGACCTCTCTGTACTGAACAATGAATAAGTAGGTTCATCCCTCTGAGAGGACAACAACCAATAAGTGAGTTCATCCCTGGCTTGGGCCACTTTGATGGCAATGCACCCCTCAAGAACACAGTCTAACTTAAACCCCCAGTATGTGGCATGAGAAATCCCTTTTCAAATGGTTAGTCAGGATAGTCTAAGAAACTCTCAAAATAATATAGAATATTGGTGTAGCACTTAGATGTCTTTCAGGTATTAATGTCAGGCCCCTATTATTGATGATGCTGTGTTCTTAGAACACAGGACTTGAACCATTTGATCTGACTGGAAATCCTCCCTAACAGAGTCTGTCTTGCATAGTTCCAAATTCTATGCAAGCTGACCCAAAAGCAATTCAGCAGTACTACCCAACTGCAACATTCATGAACCACAGCAATTGCCAATATGGCAAAACATACACAAAAGTTCAATAAGTGGCACTCACATGTCATTGTCAACCAACTGCTGTCTAATTGTAATTCAGGCCCACTATGCAGGAGGAAATCCTGCCTGATACTGAAGAAACCCAATATCAAACTTCATAAGTTCTCTTTTGAGTTGTTGGCCAGTGTTGTATTAAGACAGGCCCAAAACATAAAGCCTATTGTTATTGCCTTTGGTTACTTCCTGGGGGTGGAAGGTAAGACTCTATTGATAATACCTTTTGCTTCAAAATTAGGGTGCAATAACCCTGAGATGAAACTGACCTGAATGCATACTCCATGAGGACTAGATTTTGATACCATAAGGTGCTATGCAAGCTTCCAAATGAGGGAAGCTACCTACCCAGCTGAGATACCCATGAATTACATCTATGACCAGCATGGCAAGACAACCCTCAAGGGTGTAATAGTGTCATCCACATCCATAACATGGCAGTGACCAACAGCTCTCTAACTGGAAGTTTCTTGTAAGACAAATATTTAAATTAAAAGTATGTGATAAACTAATAAGATAATGGTAAGCTTACAACCTTCAAAGGTTTCTGTTTTTCTAACAAATTAAAAACAAAGTTCCAAAACTTGCTGTGCAAAAAGTCACTCAGGGTCTCCAAATGTAGTCATCTGGAATGGGATACATGGGTAAGAACTAAAATCTAAAACATTGAAAGTTGCCAATCTCTTCCTATGATATAAAAATCAAACCTCTACACACACACATCCACATGTTCACACATATCTATTCACATGCACATATGTACAGATAACCTGTTATATATATTATTTTTAGATTAGTAATACCTGATATCTTTCTTTTCTCTTTTCATGAAACTGTATTATTTCTTATGAGTTTCTCCTAAGAGCAATGGGACAGTATTTGTGAGGCAAGATCTGATTACTTTTGTACAGAAACTGGGTGGCAAGATACACAGGACAGAATGGAATTTTAAGCTATTTTAAGCTATTTAAGAGTTTTATGTAAAGAGGAGCTGAGTAGATATCTCAGCCAATAAAATACTTGCTGAGAAAGTATAAGGAACTCAGTTTCACTGCCAGAACAAATATGGAAAGCCAAGCGTGATAATTCAAACAATGAACATATAGGGAATGGCTGATCATTGGCCAGCCAGGATGCACAAACTAAAATGTTCTACGTTCAATAAAATACATTACCTCAAAAATAAATAAATAAATAAATAAGGTAAAAAATAATAGAGGAAGACACACAGACTCACACATATGCACACACACATGCACAAACACACAAGAAAAGAAAACATACACATATGCACAAAAGAGAACACATAAATACATTCACATACAAATATGAGCATATACACACGCACACACAGGAAAGAAAATTCAAAGGCAGAGAAATGTGAGACAAAAACTTAAAGCTTACAAGAACAGATCATATAACCTTGCTTGGTGCTCTGTGAACATACCCTGGTAAGAGAGTTGGGTCATTTAATGTAGACTGTGGCAGCCATTAAGATTGGAAATTGGATGCATGGTTTCAAATAACTCTCTTAGGAAGACCAGTCTCACTGGCATGTGAAAGATGGATTGGAAAGACAGGCCCGAAGGAGCACCATAAGAATTGCTAATGCTTCAAATGAGTAATGAAAGAGGCCTAGTGTGAAACAAAAATGAGGTAAATAGAGAAGAAAAATGTGATGATCTGTGATATTTATATAACAAGTACAAATAGTATTACAGAAAAATATAATAAAGATAAAAGAGCTGACCAATGGGCACTCTGTATAGGAGTCTGTCATACAATGAGAGAATGGGAAAAGTATAATGAGAGAATCCACTCACTGCTGTTGTTCAGGTTTTGCTCTTATCCTAGTGGTGGTGAGATTGTTCATGTTATTTTATTTCATATTACATTGCTACAGATATAACTGAAGTAATTTATGGTCTAACACTATTACTAAGCTACATCGCCAGCCTCTTATCCAAATTTTTAAAATTCTTGTTCTGAGGACTGTATATGTGGTATTTTTAAAATAGGTTCATTTATAAATCAAAAGCTCATAAAGAAATACTAGATGAATGTGAAGCTGTCACTACAAAGTTGTAAATTAAATAATATATGTGAACAATAGTAGTGCATGGGCACACCAACAAAGAATAAGAGAGAAAAAAATCTAGTCTTTGATTCTGAGCAATAAAATCATTAAGAAGAAGTTATAGAAAAATAAAACTAAATAGATAAGATCTAGTAAATTGTGAGCATGGGAAGGTAAGCGAGGTAGAAAGAGACCATTAGGGAACAGGATGGTAGAGTTGGAGGAAGGAGACAGAGGTAGACCAATGAAATGTATATCTTGACAGAGGAAGCCATTTTGAGGCCGGGAAGAAACTAGGTGTCATGGAAACTCCCCAAAATCTATAAAGATGACCCCAACTATGACTCTAAGCAACAGTAGAGAGGAGTGCCTTTTCTTGTAATAAAATCAATGACTTTCCTAATTGTTACTATAGAAACTTAATCAAGTTACTGATGGCAGTGGATGCAGACATCCACAACTAAGTCGTGGGCAGAGGTTGTGAGTGTAGTTGAAGAAAAGTAGGAGGAATTATATGAACAAAGGGGTCGAGATTATGATGGGTAAATACACAGAAACAGCTTACCGAACCTACAAGGAGCTAACTGACTCTGGATTTTTTTGTATTATTATGAATAGTCATATTTTTTATCCGAGTATATCCTTGTTCAAGCTCCCTTCCCCCTCCTACTCCTTCTAGTCACTCTCTCTTCTCCACATCTCCTTATCTCCTACCGAGCAAGGGCAGGAGGTCCCAAGGTCCCAATATGGCTTAGTTCAACATCCACTCCTGGCAGATCCACTTTCCTCACTCCAACATCAAGACTAGGTCAGGAGTTCCTCTGGAGGGAGTGGGATCCAAGGTGCCAGTAGAAGGTGTTTCAGATCCCAAGCTGTTCAGTGGTTGTGGTTTGTATCTTGGACATGTTTTGCTTTTTGCTTCTTTGTTTCCAGTCCACTAATGAGTGAGTTTATCTTTCTGGGTTTGTGATACTTCACCGAAAAAGATATATTTCAAATCCATCTATTTGCCTAAAATTTTAGGATATCATTTTTTTCTTTTTTATTATGAAAAAAGAAGTCACACTTTCTATCCTTGTATATCCTTATTCAAGGTCCTTTTCCCCTCCCAACACATCAGGTCATTCTCTCTTCTCCACATCTCCCCATCCCCTCCCTGGGCAGGCAGCAGACAGTCCCATGGTCCCACTGTCCCAATATTGCTTAGTTCAGTCTCCACTCCTGGCAGATGCAGTTTTCTCCCCCCTCCCTCAAGAGTGAGTCCCTCAACATCTAGACTGAGTCAGGTGTTCCTCTAGGGGGAGTGGCATCCAAGGAGTAAGTCCAAGGTGTTTCAGATCCCAAACTGTTCAGTGATTGTGGTTTGCAGCTTGCACATGCTGTGCTTTTTTCCTTTTTTGTTTAGTGTCCACTAATGAGTGAGAACATCCCCTGCTTATCTTTCTAGGTTTGTGATACCTCGTTTAGGAGAATATTCTCCAAATCCATCCATTTTCCTGCACATTTAGAATATCATTTTTCTTACTATTGAGTAGTATTCCACTGTGTAGATGTAACACAGTTTGTTAATCCATTCTTCAGTTGAGGGGCATCTAGGTTGTTTCCAGGTTCTTGCTATTATGAATAATGCTACTATGAACATGGTTGAGCTAATGCCTTTGGAGTGCAAGTGTGAGTATTTAGGGTATACACCCAGAAGTGGTATTTCTGGGTCCTTGGGAAGATCGCTTTTTTAAAGAAAAAAATAAAGAACAAAATCATAGGGCAGAATGTAAATGAAACACATCATTAAACACTGTCTTTATTCTACTTTTTAAGTCAAATTTTAAATAATTAATATTGACTCGGTGCTATGGAATGATTGTGTACCTTCCTGGACTTGTATGTTGAATCTCTAACCTCTGCTGCGGCAGAATTTACAAATAGGACCTGTATAAACAAAAAGTTACATGAGTTCATAAGAGTAAAGTAGGATCTGATGGAACTTGTATTTTTTATAAGGAGAGAGAGAGAGAGAGAGAGAGAGAGAGATCTTTCAAGGAAGACACAAGAGATGACATGATCTCCTGGGAAGTGATGGTCATCTACAAGAGAAGAAAGTTCACAATGAAATCTGTCTCCCTTGGCATCTTTGTCTGATTTTGAGCCTGTAGAACTGGATGAAATGAAGTGTTTCAGTTGGAGCCATTTCTTACCTCAAAGTCCTTCCTACTAGCCACCCTCAACAATATACTTGGCTCCCATAATGACAATTTATGTTGCATGTTGCTTCAAAAATGTCTTGGCTAATTCTATGTTGTACATAACATTCAAAATACAAAATTTGTACAAAGCCCAAAGGGAAAATGCATATTTTAAAAAAGTATTTTTCTATCCATAAAACCTATATATTTTCTTTTCTAGTGGAAAAGTTAATAAAGCTTTCATATCTGTTACAGAACTGCTCATGTATTTTGCACTTATGGGGAGCAAAAAGCCCTGATATCAAGGCCTAATATATACTAGGATGGAATGAAACCTAAGCATTTCTAGGGGATAAAAATGAAGTACCTAAGTTATTCTTCTGTGGGTTTCACGACCTCAGGGATATACAGGCTAAGCATGAGCAGAATGCAAGGGTTCCATGAGCAACTTAGACAAAGGGAAAGCAACAGGAGCGCCAAGGTCATCGCTTTTGTTGGCTGTTGTAGACAGTAACTGTCTTTAGCTCACTGATAGACTTGGCCTCCAAGGAACAAGCAAGAAATGCCTTCTCAAAGCCAAATTGTGCAGCCGTTGTCTTCTGGCACCAGGCAGTTTAAAATTCAGCACCTGGCAACAAAAACCAACTCAGCTACTTGTAGTGTTCTCCCAAGAGCCATCTGGAGCATGTGGACCATTTTATACATCATGCTTGCTGCTCCTATGAGTTTATGTTCCTGGATAAGAATAAGAATATAACAGCAGTAACTTTAGATCTAAGTTAGATAAATAATTAATTGTAAACTCAGCCAGAAGCTAGACTGCTGGCTTTGGCTGACAAAAAGCAACTATGTCCCTGAATGCAATGCTGAGTGCACAGCCTGCAGAAAAGCCCCAGAGCACCCTGATGTTTGCAGTATGTGATTGACAGTCCCCATTTTTATTTATTTATTTTTTAAGGATTAAACACAATTGGTGAATTCTTAACCAAATTAAACAAAAAAAGAAAAGACATACTTCAATAAAACTAGAAACTGAAAGGCAAACATTATAACAGATATGAATGAAATTCCAGAAAATCATAAGGTCATACGTTATAAATTTGTTTTGATAAATTGAAGATTCTGAAAAAACTGGTGAGTTTTTAGATAGCAAAACTAAACCTAAATTCAATGGATGATTTTAACAAATTTATACTTTGTAACCTGCTTGAAATACTAATAAATACTCCATACTAAAAATAAAAACAATAACAGAAACAAACACAAGAAAATATGGACTTACTACAGAATTCTACTGTAACTTAAAAAAATAAGGCAATACATATCATATAATTCTATAAAACTTAAAAAATAACAAAGCCTTTAAAAGTTACAAAGTCAGTAAAACCCTGGTATTAATCATAATATTTATTTTTTATATAGACGTTTATTATTTGGTGTTTTTACATCGAGTTTCAACATTCAGTTTTGCTAAGTAAGTAGCCTTTACTTCCTCTTTCTCAGGAGAGAATTCATCCTCTTCATGCTGGGTACTTCGAGTTTTGAAAAACAAAGCGACTTTCTTAATATGTTAGACCCACCTGCCTTTCTTTAAATGAAATTAAAATAAGACCACTGTATTTACCTCTGAGAGTCTGTCACATTCACAAAACTGCTAAGACTAGATAGTCATGAAAGAGCTAAGTTTAAATATAAAAGTGGAAATTTCCTCTTCAGAAACTCAAAGCCACACACTGACCATTCCTTTACATTTTTCTCAATTCATTCTAAACATATAATACTACTCATTCAGAAAAATAAACAAAAATATTCTCTTGGCTAAGAATAAACTAGACAACTATATAAATACAGCTTAGGACTTACAAAAAGAGCAACATCTGAATTTTCTTTTTGCTTAATGAATTTTTCAAACAATAATTTTTGGGAAGCTAGTAACAAACAAACAAAAAAACAACCCCAGGAAAAATAATTTAAATTATATATAATTATATATCGTATTATATGTAGGATATTATATATATGTTATCATGTATGTGATATTTAAATAGTATATAAGAATTGTATAAAATTCTTAATACTTGTCCCATTATGGCTATTAATGCTATCATTTCTGATCAAGGCCATATGTTCACTTGAAGTCCCATGATGCTCCTTGTATTTCCTAGGAGTATGTTCTGAATAACAGAATGCCAGTCCAGCAACTCCGCTTTTTCCTGATGCCTTCTCCTTTGATACTACAAACTTGCTGTAGTTGGGGATGCCTTCTTTTCTTTCACATTTATATAATCGATTATTTCCATGTCTTTACCCTTCATCAGGTAATGACAAAATCACAAGATTTCTGAAATTTGAATTCAGGGGTCAAGATTCCCAAAACAAAGAAGCAGTAGGGTTAAGTCATGTTACAGAGAAATGGCTAAGAAGACCCGAGAAGAAAACAATTTAAATAGCAAAGCAAAAATCAAAAAGTATACCACTGTGATGGTGACTTGGAGCCTAAATGCATATATGGCAAATCTGGCATATGATTTATAAGTTGTATTACTAGGAACAGAATTGGACTTCTTTCTTTGAAGACATTTTATAAATGTATATAATACACATTAGTGTGTAGACTAATATAAACAGAGAAAATATTTCAATATTTTTTTACAAAGTGAACAAACCTAGGTGGGCACATTCATTTGCAGAAGAAAGAGCCCACAAAGTACCATAAATGTTCCTCCCTGTTTCCTTATGTCCATGCTGCTTCCTACCCAAAGTTTCTACACTCTCCTAGCAGAGAGTTTTTCCTGGCTCCAGTGAGCACTGTTTCTTAGCCTCATTTTGATGTGCTTGCAATATGGAATTTAAAGCTTTATATTGCAATCATTTTCCTACGGTGAAAAAGTTATACATCATACCCATGTCCCTGCAAAGAATCTCTCAGTATTGATCAAACCCATTTATACTGGGATTTTGACTACTGTTACTAAAGAGTATTAGTAAATTGAAAAAAGTGGGTTCAATATGATTTCAAACCTTTGTGTTGGATACAGATGATTATTAAACTAGCAACAGACCCATATTAATGAGAATGTATGGGGAAGAGATGAGTCTGCCACAAGATGAAGGAAGGTTCCTTCCAACAAAGAGGGCATGAAATCAACACTTTAAATCCTGTTTCATTTATCACCATTGCATGGCATTGATTTTCTGTCCTTAGAAAACAGGTTATTTTTTAACTGGGCCACCATAAGGGAACACAATTTGACTCCAAACTTTTTTTAAACAATAGATAAGTGTGGGTGGTTTTGGGAAGAGCCCACAGAGAGAGTTAAATATGATTAAAATACATTGAATGAAATTCTCAAATAATTGATAATAGTGTTTAAATTTGAAAAAGGAAAGCAGGCTATTTTTCTAACCTGAGGGTAAATTAGATTGACATATAGATTAGAAAACCGTCATGCTAATTTTATGATTTTCCTTATGTTTTTGTGCTTAGTTATTATAACACAATTTACCATCAGTCAATGTTTTTCTATGATGTGATTGACTGAACATTCCAAAAGCCTTTATTACTCGCTCATACATTGCTTCTTCATATTGTCTTGACATAACCAAACATTTACATTGAAAGATAAAATATTGAATCTTACTCTTAGAAACAAATGACAAAATTCCCCAAAGTATTAAAATTAAAAAATATCAAATTGGAGAAAACTTAAAAAAAAATACTTTAAAACTTAGTGTATAAAGTTGAGAAGAAACCATCACAAAGAATGTTGTCTCTGAAGTTTACACAAAGAAATGAAGCAGCACATAGCTGGCAAATATCCTGTTCTTTGGAGAAGGATATTATGATTATTTGCTTTAGTTTCAATGTGGGACACACTGGGATTTGGAATTTCCAATATATAATACCCTCTGGTTATTAGAGGTGGTGCAGTCTCATGATTGCCAAAGTATTCTGGCATTTGACTCTTGCTCTCCGGTAAGTCTCATTCAGGTGTTCTGCTATGGAGATCTTACGATTCTGCATGGTTTAAAGATGTCTTAATTGTTTTCTTTTGTAGGGTATCTCAAACATTGTGGTATCTGTCTTAATGAGAGTACCATTCAACAATCCAGTTCAATTTTTGATATATAAACATAACAGACATTCAGCTCATTTATTTCTTCCAGTACCATCTGAATAGAATAATGTTAGTACCTCATGACTTGCCATGCTCCTGAGTCTAAACTGTCAGTGAAAATAGACTACAATGTTTTATTCTATTTCTGTTTGCACCTGAGACTGTTTGTTTATTTTCAAAGATACCATTTCCCACACCGATAGGTTCACCTGCCTTCATACTTCTGTTATGCTAAGTATTTCCCTATATCTTTTATATTTAGGAGAAAAATGAATAATTTATTAGACCATTTATCTTCCCATAAGCAGCCTTTCACTTCATGGACAAGGATTTGAGATATGATGTTCTTTTGTTCTCCAAGAAGAAATGAACTCATACAAGAATATTTCAGAAAATATGAAAGTACTTTAGATATTATTTCATCTACCACTTAACAATCTTTAGAAATAGTATTTAAAATGGTATGTAGCTTAGCTTTGTTTTTGCCTTAAACTCACTTTGTATCATTTGTCTTATAATTGTGATTCATGAGAGCTCCAAAAGTTAAACAGTCCATGAAGTCAAATATATTTTACAATAATATGAAAGAATTATTTTATTTAAAACATATTTACATTTCCATATATGATTAGACAGCAGGAATAGGTAAGAAGCTTGTTCTTTACCCCCAAACCTAGGAAGTACCACTAAAACATATGGCCAATCATGGTAGTTTTAATGACATCCTCAGAGAAAAAATGCATATTTTACTAAAGAACATGCTTAGGACTGCAGAGTTTGCTCAATAATTGAGTACTTTTTAATCACACAGAAGACACATGTATGATTCCTAAAATTCACAAAAACTACAGACAATGCATGAAAAACAGTATTTTTATTATCTTATCAAATATCATCACTAAGAAGTCTGTCATTTGACATTCTATATGATGAAATGAGACATAGGAGGTGCATCAGCTCTATAACATGGCTGTGTAATTCAAGACATATTTGCCATGGGAGAGTGGGCTGAACCAGGGACTCTTTCCATGAAGTTCTTTAGCACACAGAAAATTTAGTACATCAGTAATTTATAAAATCATATTTTTATAAAATTTACATTCAAAGACCTAAAATTGAATTTGATGTGCTATAATGAAAAAAAGGAATAATATTATTTCAATTTTACACTAAAATTAACCTTTGAGAAACTACTGCTAGTCCATTTATGGCATAAGATCAGCAAAAACGATTAAAAATTAACTTCAAAAGCATTTAATTGCCCATAAAATTCCCAAATATATATTTAGGTGATGCTGGTTTTAATGTGTAGCTTTATAACAAAAGTTATTGCAACAGACTGAATGAAGACCCAGATGTGACAAATCATGTAAACAAAAGTTATTTGGTAACTTCAGTAATATTTATTCATATATAAGTCTCTTAAAATAAAAAATATTGAGAAAGTTTGCATGTTTAAAGAAACTCTGCTCAATTTAATTTTCTGTATCTTATATTTTATTATTAGTAATATAAATAATAGTTTGTATTCTGGTCTTTTAAAAATATTAGTTACTTAAATCTGAGTCTTATTCATGTAAATGTTCTCAAATTTATAGCATAACAGTTGATGCTTAATATATGTTTTATAATGTGTATAAAAGTAACAATGAGGTAAATAAAAAAAATTTCCTAGTGTATTGAATATTAATCCCCCCAGTATTGTAAATTAAACCTTAACACATACTAGGCAAGTACTTTATCACAGAAATAAATCCACAGCCCTGAGTTACATAAAGACTCAAACCATTATAATTGATCATAGTTGATTCTAATGCCAAGAAATGATTAGTCTATCTGTTCAATATCTATCTTATCATATCTATAAGATGTATCTTAAGCAACACCAATACATATCATTTAACTTTGGCAAGGTTTTACTGCATGGGAAAAGGCCTTATTTGAAAAATCTAGATTCTAAAATTTGAGGTGTACTCTTTAAAAATAAAGAAAATACATTACATATAAACATTTGATGTTCACAATATTTAAAATATTTTAATAAAAGACTTTTTTGGGGATCATACCTATTTGGTGTTCTGTAAGCTTCTTGTATCTTTATAGGCATTTCCTTGTTCAGGTTAGGAACGTTTTCTTCTATGATGTTATTGAAAACATTATCTGTGCCTTTGAGCTGGTATTCTTCTCCTTCTTCTATTCCTATTATTCTCAAATTAGGTCTTTCCATGGTGTCCCAGATTTCCTGAACATTTTGAGTTATGGCTTTTTTAGTTTTACTATTTTCTTTGACTGATATATCTATTTGAGCTACTGAGTCTTCCACTTCAGAGATTCTATCTTCCATCTCTTGAACTCTGTTTGTTATGCTTGTATCTGTGGTTCCAGCTTTTTTCTTCAGGTTTTCTCTTTCCATCTTTGCCTCA
>PVIH01004841.1:0-13569 GCA_004025045.1 Sigmodon hispidus
TTCCTGACAACATCAATATATTTCAAAAAAAAAATAGACATTAAAAAAACTTCATATAAAATTTACTTTATGACAACAGTTAGCCACCAGACAAAAAACTGTTCTAATATTAACTACTTGATAATATGCTATATAAACTAGACATACAAGTTCCATAAAAAAATAACCTCTAAATATAAACAAAACAAGCCAAAATAATCCTTCACGTTCCTGCTTTACAAAAAACATTGCCAGACATTCTTCAAAACACAAAAAAAAAAAAAACTAATAAACTGTGTCAAATTTCCTACATCACTAAAATGTTGGCCAGAGACTTTAGGCCTAATGGCTAAAAATAGATACCCCAACGTTACAAAAAAAAATTTAAATAACTGTCCAGACAAATAGATGTCATCTCTGTCATTTTCTAAACTTTAAAAGTTGCTTACACTTCCTGTTTATTTACATAATAAAAAGATACACGAAGCTTATAGAACACCAAATAGATATGACCCCCCAAAAAAGTCAGAGCACCACATTATAATCAAGCCACAAAACATACAGAACAAAGAAAAATTTTAAGAGCTGCACAAGAAAAGGGCCAACTTATATATAAAGAAAGACCCATCAGAATAACACCTGACTATTCAATGGAAATGATGAAAGCTAGAAGGGCATGGTCAGAATTTATACAGATGCTAAAAGTTCATGGCTGCCAAACTAGAATACTATACCCTGCAAAATTATCAATCACCATAGACGGAGTAAATAAGATATTTCATGACAAAGTCAGAATGAAACAATATCAATCTACCAATCCAGCGCTACAGAGAGCATTAGAGGGAAAACTCCAACCTAAGGACCCCAGATGCACCCATGAAACAACAAACAGTCAATAATTCCACAGAAGAGTACTCAAGAGAAAGGCAATACAAACAAGTTACCACCAAAAAATGGCAGGAAATATCAAACAGTGGTCACTAATATCCCTTAATATCAATGGACTCAACTCTCCTATAAAACATCACACACTAACAAGATGGATACAGCAACAGAAGCCTTCCTTCTATTGCATACAAGAAACAAACCTAAACCACAAAGACACACACAGGCTTAGTGTAAAGGGTAGGGAAATTATTTTCCAGTAAAATGGTCCTAAGAAACAAGCGGGGGTTGCCATTCTAATTTCTAACAAAATAGATTTTAAGCTAAAAGCAATTAAAAGGAACCAAGATGCTCATTACTTATTCATCACAGGAAAAATTGTTCAAGCGGAAATTTCAATCCTGAATATTTATGTCCCTAATATACAGGCACCTACCTATATAAAAGATTCACTGCTAAAGTTCGAATCCCACATCAATTCTTACACCTTAATAGTGGGAGATTTCAATACCCCACTTTCAACCCTGGATAGGTCAACCAGACAGAGACTCAACAGAGAAATAAGGAGTCTAAAAGAGGTTATGGTGCAAATGGATTTAATAGATATCTACAGAAGCTTCCACCAAAATCAAAGGAATATAATATTTCTCAGCTCCTCATGGAACTTTCTCCAAAATTGACCACATAATTGGTCTTAAGGCAAATATCAACAGATACAAAAAAAAATGGAAATAATACCCTGTAACATATTGGACCACAAGGGCCTAAAGTTAGAGTTCAACAACATCAAAAATCAAAGAAAGCCTATCAACTCATGGAAACTAAACATCACTTAGCTGAACCATCTCTGGGTTAAGGAAGAAATTAAGAAAGAAATCAAAGTTTTCCTAGAATTTAATGAAAATGAATCCACAACATATCCAAACTTGTGGGACACAATGAAAGCAATCTTAAGAGGAAAATTCATAGCGCTAGATGCCTACATGAAAAAACTAGAGAAATCTCACACTAGAGACCTAGCAGCTCAGCTGAAAGCCTTAGAACAATTAGAAGTAAACACACCTAGAAGGAGTAGACGGCAGAAAATAATCAAACTTAGAGCTGAAATCAATACAATTGAAACAAAAAGAACAATGCAAGGAATCAATGAACCTAAGAGTAGGTTCTTTGAGAAAGGCAACAAGATAGATAAGCCCTTAGCCAAACTAATCAATAAACAGAGAGAGAATGTTCAAATCAACAAAATCAGAAATGATAAGGGGGACATAACACACCCCCACAAAATCCAGAGAATTATCATATCATAATTTGAAAATCTGTATTCCACAAAAATGAAAAACCTAGAAGAAATGGACAGCTTTCTGGACAGGTACCATCTACCAAAATTAAATGAAGATCAGATTTGTTACCTAAACAGGCCTATAACCCTTAAGGAAATTGAAGCTGTCATTAAAAGCCTCCCCAAAAATAAAAGCCCTGGTCCAGATGGTTTCAGTGCCGAA
The DNA here is from genome assembly GCA_004025045.1 of Sigmodon hispidus. Classification (NCBI taxonomy): domain Eukaryota; kingdom Metazoa; phylum Chordata; class Mammalia; order Rodentia; family Cricetidae; genus Sigmodon; species Sigmodon hispidus. Next base: position 2,367 of record PVIH01004841.1, read on the forward strand.
TTCTACCAGACATTCAAAGAAGAAATACTACCATTACTCCTCAAACTATTTCACACAGTAGAAACTGAAGGACTATTGCCAAATTCCTTTTATGAAGCAACAATTAGCCTAATACCCAAGCCACTCAAAGACACAACTAAGAAGGAGAATTACAGACCAATTTCCCTCATGAATATTGATGCTAAAATTCTGAACAAAATTTTAGCAAATCGCATACAACAATGCATAAAAAATATCATCCACCATGACCAAGTAAGCTTCATCCCAGAAATGTAGGTCTGGAATAACATATGAAAAACCATAAACTTTATCCATCATATAAACAATTTAAAGTAACAAAAACACATGATCATATACTTAGTTGCTGAAAAAGCCTTTGACTAAGTCCAACACTCCTTTATGATTAAAGACCTGGAGAGATCAGGAATACAGGGGAAATATCTAAATATAATACAGGCAATTTACAAGAAGCTGACAGCCAGTATCAAACTTAATGGAGATAAACTCAAACAATCCCACTAAAATCAGGAACTAGACAAGGATGTCCTCTCTCCCCTTATCTATTCAATATAGTTCTCAAAGTTTTAGCTAAAGCAATAAGAGAATGAAAGGAGATTAAGGGGATACAAATTGGAAAAGAAGAAGTGAAGCTATCTCTATTTGCAGATGATATGATTATAAATGTAAGTGACACAAAATTCTTCTAAGGAACTGCTATGGCTAATAAACACCTTCAGCAATGTAGCAGGATACAAGATTAACTCAAAGAAATCAGTAGCCCTTCTATACACTAAAGATAGAAGAGCTGAAAAAGAAATAAGGGAAATATCGCCCTTCATTATAGCAGCAAATAGTATTAAATACATTGGAGTAACTATAACCAAAGAAGTAACAGCCTTGTTTGACAAAAATTTTAAATCACTGAAGAAAGAAATTGAAGAGGCTATCAGAAAATGGAAAGCTCTCCCACGTTCCTGGATTGGTAGGATCAACATGATAAAAATGGCAATTTTACCAAAAAAATCTATAGATTCAATACACTGCCCATCAAAATCCCAACACAATATTTTTTGGACCTTAAAAGAACAATACTCAATTTCGTTTGGAATAACAGGAATGTCAGGATTGCCAAAACAATTTTACTCAAGAAAAGAACCTCAAGAGGTATCACCATCCCTGACTTCAAGTTATACTATAGAGCTACAGTGATAAAAACAGTCTGGTACTGGCATCAAAACAGACTTGTGGATCAATGGAAGAGAATTGAGGATCTAGACAGTAACCCAAAAACCTATGAACAGCTGATCTTTGACACAGAGGCCCAAAATATTCAATGGAAAAAAAGATAGTATATTTAACAAATGGTGTTGACATAGCTGGATGGAAGTGTGTAGAAAAATGCAAATAGATCCGAGCCTGTCACCCTGCACAAAACTCAAATCCAAGTGGGTCAAAGACCTCAACATAAACCCAGCCACTTTAACCTTGATAGAAAAGAAAGTGGGAAATATACTTCCGCAAATTGTCAAAGGCAACCACTTCCTAAATATAACACCAGTGGCACAGACACTAAGAACAACAATCAATAAGTAGGATCTCCTGAATCTAAGAAACTTCTGTAAAGCCAGGGACACTGTCAATAGGACAAAATGACAGCCTACAGAATGGGAAAAGATTTTCACCAACCATACAATTAATAGAGGACTGATCTCTAAGATATATAAAGAACTCCAGAATCTAGAGCCCAAAACCTTGAATAACCCAATCAAAAAATGGGGTTCAGATCTAAAAAGGGAATTCTCAGCAGAAGAAGTACGAATGGGTGAAAGGCACCTGAAAAAGTGCTCATCATCTTTAGCCATTAGAGAAATGCAAATCAAAACCACTTTGAGATACCACCTAACACCTGTTAGATTGGCTAAAATAAAATACACAGAGGACAGCCTATGCTGGAGAGGATGCAGATCATGGGGAGCAGTCCTCCATTGTTGGTGGGAGTATAAGCTTGTTCACTTTGGAATGCAGTATGGCAGTTCCTCAGAAAATTGAGAATCAATCTCCCCATAGACTCAGAAATACTACTTCTGGGTGTATACCCTAAAGAAATACAGTCACACTCCAAAGCATTAGCTCAGCTATGTTTATAGCAGCATTATTTGTAATAGCAAGAACCTCAAAACAACCTAGATGTTCTTCACCTAAAGAATGAATTAACAAACTGTAGTACATCTACACAATGGAGTACTACTCAGCAGTAAGAAAAAACGATATCCTAAAATTTGCAGGCAAATGGATGGATTTGGAGAATATCCTACTGAGTGAGGTATCAAAAACTTATAAAATTAACCAAGGGATGTACTCACTCATTAGTGGACTCTAAACAAACAAACAAACAAGAAAAAAGCAAAGCATGCCCAAGTTGCAAACCACAACCACTGAACAACTTCGGATCAGAAACACCCTGGACTGACACCTTGGATCCCACTCCCCCTAGAGTAATACCCAACTCACTCTTGAAGGAGGGGGGAGAAAACTCGATCTGCCATGAGTGGAGACTGAACTAAGCAATTTTGGGGCAGTGGGACCATGGGACTACCTGCAACCTGTCCAGGTATGGGATGGGAATTGTGGAGAAGAAAGAATGACCTGATGTGGTTGGAGGTTGTAGGGACCTTGAATTAGGATATACAAGTTTAGAAAGTCTGACTTCTTTTTCAATAATAATAATAAATAATAATAATAATAATAATAATAATAATAATAATAATAATATATCTATAAGGACAAAGAAAAGAAAAGAAAAGAAAAGAACCATTCACACAACATAGCTAACTCAAGGTTTACTTCCAAGTCTCTTTCTTCTCTCCTTTCCCCTTAGCCTGTCACTCCTAAAGCTCTATTACTGCAGACAATAGAATCCCTTAGCAAAAGAAAATAACCATTCACACACCCAGCTAACTCAAGGTTTACTTCCAAACTGCTTTCCTCTTAGTCACTCCCAAAGCTCTATCACTAACCCATATTTTTTTCTGAGCTTCAGGAAACAAAATTCATGGCCCTATGATCCAAATCCTTCAATTCTGCCAGAAAGATGAGCTAAAGACCTCTCTGTCCTTGTGTCAGCAGGAAGTAGCCAAGACCATGATGACCCATTCCCAACCATAAACCAAGTTTTTTATATATATATCAAAGGGTGGAATGTAAAGATATCCAAAGCTTGCATTCACCTGGAATGTAACAGTGTCAATCATGCCCCTGTGTGTGGTGATACAAACATGGGCCCACACACCCTTTTTAAAGAAAGGGCTCACACAAGTGCCTGCCCCTTTTTTTCTCTCTCTGCTCCCTTCTGCCACTATCTCTGCTTGCTGTAATAAAGTCTTGTGTGGTACTCCAGGTGTTGAGATTCCATTCACAAGACATGTGCAAAAAACTAACAACCTCCATGTCCAGTTTATACAGCATTCTGTCAACCAGTCAATAAAAGAATAGTTTCTTCATTGACCATCATCTTTAAGTTAGGTTGTTCCTGCCAGTACCAGACCTGTTTCAGTGTCCAGAGAAGTCTAAGTTCTTAAACTATTTTAAATTCCATAGTCTGTGGGTCAATAAAGTATTTGAAGATTATCTATCCAATTGAAATATATCTTTGTATACTGAAAAATCTAACATGACTATGTTTAGTTATTATAGATGACTATTAATCTGTACTTCTTAACTATACAATTTTAAATGAGGTACATAAATATCATACCTTAAACAAGAGTAGAAAAATACATACAGCATTATGAAACTGACCTTAAATTTGTATGAATAAACCCAAATCCATACCAATGTAAAATATTTTGAGAATAACAACTGATTTTTGAATTAAAGTAAATTTAATAATCTACCTTTTTAAAATTATTTCTATACCATATCCCCCACCCTTTTTAGAAAGAGATTGACTATGACTATTAACCATTTAGAATGAAAACAAATATTTATAGACATTATTTTGGGAATTTAGGCATAGCTTTCCATTACTGCTTCCTGCTGATCAAGGGGCAATGGAACACTTATGGGGTCCTGATTCTGGACCATATTAATTGTCATCCTAAAAGCTGATGTGGCCATCTAATCCCATCATAGAATTTTTAGGTGGTCTTGTTTAATGAAACCATATTTGCCTGGAAGCAATCCGCTGGTTCTCATCTTCTGTGGAAACAAAAGCAAAACCAGTTTTCCAAAGCAACATATCTTTCGATACAAATTTCAAAGTCAAGATACCTTTAAAAAGTGTTTGTTTATCTTAGCAGCCTTTGCAATCAATTGTCTTTCTGCAGTTATCTCTTTAACAATTAAAAAATTAGAAGATAACACAATAATCCAGAATCTTTGTGTATTTTTCATTTTATGTGACTTATTTTTTTTACTCTATCTTCTAGTTCTCTACACTTTTTTTTCTCTCTGAAGCTTATTATATTTTACACACACTGTAACTCATTTAGAAGTGTTCTCCATCTTAATCTGCTTTATTGGATATTCTTAAATCATTTACCAACCAGAAGGGCTTTTAAAATGCTAGACTTGCAGTGTTACTTTGCCTGCTGACTCTGCCATGCTTGGTGGCTTTTCAACATGACAGAGGTGCCAGAGCCACTCTTATCTTTCCAATTCTAGAAAACAATATTAAATATCATTAACCTTTTTACAACCAAAACTCTGGGGAATCTTAAAGTCCACACTATCATCAAATAAAACATCAGGGTCTCTTAAGGAGCGACACATTTTTTACCAATAAAGCTGAGTCGGGAAGCTTCTGTTAAATGAGCCGCTTCTGCTCACTACTAGTAAACAGAGCAGACCCAAGAAAATGCTGCTACTAAGAAGCTGTCTTTGACTCTGTTCCATTTTTGTTCAATAACAGAAACCTTAAATTGATTACATGCTGCTTGGTCCTTTGAGACCTCAGGATCCAGCCTTTGTTTAATGTGCCTGCATCAGACTTGCCATTTTGAAATTCAATTCCAAACACTCAGGCATCTCTGTACCATGACCCACATCAGAAACACAGCTCAGAAGATAATTTTGGCTCCATTTCTGCTCCTGAGAAAATTAGATATCTTCAGTGTCCTCAAAGGAGACAGTTTTGATAGAATTAAAATTTATTAAAATGCCTGTTATTAGATTTGCTTACATAATGTAATCTGGGATGTTCGATAATGGCTATCTTCACATAATGGAGAATGAGAACTAGTAAATTTTTACTCCAAGAAGCTGGGTGCCTCAGCTGTGCCAATCTGGTAGTGAGGGCATGGAAGGTTCTTCACTCTATATAGGGAAGCTGAAAAATGTAGGTTTTGATATCAACAAAAAGTGGCATCACTAGCAGAAGCAATGGGTTATATGTACACATGAACATGTTAGATGATGCTACCAGCAAGATATAGAATCAAGCAGGCAAAACACAAAAGATTTTCTCTGTTATTCCTTGTGTCTGATGCCTGGTGGAAGACACAGCTCACATTTTGGGTGATTCTTCACATGTCTAATAACCTTATAAGAACATCCCTTACAGATATGTCCAGAGGTTTTCCTAATGGATGACTAGATCTTGCCAAATTGGGAATTGCTACTAACCACTGCAATTTCTTATACCTAAAAGAATTCTTTACTTGTCATAATATACCAAACCCTTATTACAAGGAAAACATTCCCTCTTTGTCTCTAATAAACATTAGAAATAACTCTGTGACTTTGTCATCATGATCTGTACAGTTTGATCTTGTCTTACCCACATTCATGTCATAAAACTACCAAATGCATTATATTTCTTTAGCAACAGGTAAAATGATAAAGAAAAGTATTTTTTCTATAGGCAAACATAATCATATATGAAGAAAAATGTCACTTGCTTACCCTATGGTCATTAATACTGTAACTATTCACAAGAATGTTATTCTTTTATTTATTTCCTCTACACACAGCATAGGATTTTTTTCTTTCATTTCCCATTGCTCATAGTCAGATAGTCCAAATCAGAATCTGTTATAATAGATCAGGATTCTGGTGACAATCACATGTAGAAGGATGATACACACAAAACAGATATTTTTAATATAGTACTCTAAGAAATTTTAAGGGTTCCTTCTAGTTTCAGTCTGTAATATAGAATGGTAACAATGTACTACTCATCTCACAGTAGTTGTATGATCCTACCTAGACAATATCAGAACATATTTCTGAGCATCACACATGTGAAATAGCATGAAAATAGTCTTATTTACTTCTAAAGGTAAATATTACCCACTATGGTTGTTTGAATGGGAATGGATCCTATAGGCTAATATATTTGAATGCTTAGTCATCAGAGAGTGACACCATTTGTAAAGAATTAGTAGCCCGAGCCATGTTGGATGAACTGTGTCACTTGTGTGAAGGATAGTCTTGGAGGTTTCAAAAACCAACTCCAGATCAGGTCTATTATCTTTTTGATGTCTACAAATCAGGATGTATCTTAGCTACTGCCTCAGTACCTACCTTTATGCTGTCACAAAAATGGCAGAAGATGATTTCTGCCACCTGAATACAAGCCCTGAACAGGTACTCCACTGTAGCTCAGAGCACTGCCCACCCAGAACACAGCTGGGAAAGTAGCAGAGGGAGAACAGCTGGGTACCTTGGTCCTGGGTACAAGCCTCGGAGGTAAGCAACTTGGCCTACCAACTCATGGAAACTAAACAACTGAACCACCTCTGGGTCAAGGAAGAAATTAAGAAAGAAATCAAAGACTTCCAAGAATTTAATGAAAATGAATCCACAACATACCCAAACTTATGAGATACAATAAAAGCAGTCTTAAGATAAAATACATAGTACTAGATGCCTACATGAAAGAATAGAGAAATCCCACACAAGAGAAATATCAGCAAAGATGAGAGTCCTAGAACAATTAGAAGTGAACTCACCTAGAAGGAATAGATGGCAGGAAATAATCAAACTGAAAAAGTCTTTGACAAAATCCACCATGCCTTCATAATAAAAGTCCTGGAGAGAGCAGGAATACAGAGAAAATAACTAAATATAATAAAGATGATTTACAAAAAGCTGACGGCCAACATTAAACTAAATGGAGAAAAACTCAAAGAAATCTCACCAAAATTGGGAAATAGACAAGGCTGTCCAATCTCCACTTAACTTTTCAACATAGTTCTCAAAGTTTTAGCTAAAGATATAAGAGAACACAAGGAGATTAAGGGGATACAAATTGGAAAGGAAGAGGTCAAAATATCTCTATTTGCAGATGACATAATTATACAAATAAGAGACCTACAAAATTCTACCAGGGAACTTCTATAGCTGGTAAACACCTTCAGCAATGTAGCAGGATACAAGATTAACTCAAAGGAATCAGTAGCCCTCTTATACACTAAAGGTAAAAGGGTTAAAAAGAAATAAGGAAAACATCACTCTTTATAACAGATGCAAATAGCTTTGAATACCTTGGTGTAACTATAACCAAAGAAGTAACTGATCTATTTGACAAAAATTTTAAATCACTGAATAAAGAAATTGAAGAGGATATAAGAAAATAGAAATCTCTCATGTTCCTAGATTGGTAGGATCAACATAGTGAAAATGACAATCTTAATAAAAGCAATCTGCAAATTCAATGCAATTCTCATCAAAATCCCAACAAATTTGTTTTCCAAACCTTGAAAGAACAGTACTCCCTTCCATTTGGACTAACAGGAAAGCCAGGATTGCCAAAACAATTTTGCTCAGCAAAAGAACCACAGGTAGCATCACAATCCCCAACTTCAAATTATATTATAGAGCTACAGTTATAAAAACAGCTTGGTACTGACATAAAAAAAAGACTTGTGGATCAATTAAATCAAAGTGAAGACCCAGACATTAACCCACACACCTATGAACACTTGATTTTTGACTAAGAGGCCAAAAATATTCAATGGAAGAAAGATAGTATCTTCAACATATGGTGTTGGCATAACTGGATGGTAGTGTGTAGAAAAATTAAAATAGATCCAAGCCTATCACCCTGCACAAAACTCAGAGGATCAAAGACTTCAACATAAACCCAGCTACACTGAAATTAGTAGAAAAAAATGCATTGGCACAGGTGACCACTTCCTAAATACCACAGATACTAAGAACAACAATCAGTAAGTGGGACCTCCTGAACTGAGAAGCTTCTATAAGGCCAAAGACACAGTTAATAAGACAAAACAACAGCCTGCATAATGGGAAAATATTTTTACCAAGCCTACAAGTGACAGAGGACTGATCTCCAAAATAGGTAGAGAACTCAAGAAACTAGAGCCTCAAATCCTTAAAAACCCAATTAAAAAATGGGGTTCAGAAATAACAAGGAAATTCTCAGCAGAAGAATTACAAATGACTAAAAGACACTTGAAAAAGTTGTCAACATTTTTAGCCATCAGAGAAATGCAAATCAACACAACTTTGAGATACCACTTTACACCTGTTAGATTGGCTAAGATAAAAGGCACAGATGACATCCTATGCTGGAGAGGTTGTGGAGCAAGGGGAACACTCCTCCATTGTTGGGGGGAATGTGAACCTGTTTAGCCACCAAAGAAACTTGAGTCTGGGTACCTTAGATTTTCAAGACATACCGTCTTAGGGAACTCCCACTAAAAGCACTCACTGGAATTCTGTCCTGGCAAAGAATGTTCTTTTCTTCCATTCTAGTCTTCTCATCACTTAAAATAGAGACTGGACCAGTATAACAATCAATTCCTTATTATTTATTTTTTTATTATAGTTTACTAAAAGTACATTGTTTAGTTTTCTTAGTCTCTGATTTTTGGGAGCTAAATTAATATGCTAGCTTGTATAAAAATAGTGTGTTAAATTCATACATAAAACAGAACAAATTTGGGCTTTGATGGAGTACGATGTCCTGGTCCATCCATAGAGATCCATGGAAGCCATTTTTGTTTTATAGATCAAGTAGGAAATTTTCTCTGATCTAACACCTGGGAAAGCTATTGTGTAAATGCTTATTATTAGCCCATCATAAAGAACAAGTAGTCCTGGTGATGATGAAAGCAATTATGAAAATGATTTGGAAAAACAAAGAGGGAGAAGCCCCAAACACAAGTCTCTGAGGAAGAGAAGTCAAGAATAACTTTATCTATATTGGTGAGGATTCTATGGTGGAACAGAACCCACAGATAAACATGTCCACATATGTTAACTTTTCATTAAGTCACCCCATGTTAAAATAGTAACAACAGCTTTGTCACACCTGAGAGTGATTAAGAAACTGGTAGAAATCTAATCAGTCTCAATCTGTTGCCCTAGACTTCGAGTGTTCTCTGGAGAGCTGCTGGTCCTCTGTCAAAGAAAGAAGCCATGAAGTATGTCAGTAAAGGTTAAGTCATCTAAATGGTAAATGTTAAAGCCACAGAAGGAAAAGCAAATAGGCTTGCTTCTACCAGGCCCTTTCTTTTCTGGGCTGCTATCAGAAGTTGCCACCCATATTTGTGATGTGTGTTCTTACATAAATTAAGGTGATCATGGAAATGCATCAGTTGAGGTTTCCTACACAAGTGATTCTACTTTGTGGCAAGTTGCTATTAAAACCAAATTTTATATTAACTATGGTAGGAGTCAGACAGAATAGAGAAAATCCATATGCTTAATGCCAATGGTGCCCTTGAAATTTAAGAACACATTTGTTCAATACTTCCGAATAGAAGAAAAACAACTCATTATTTTTGGAAATAACAACACTCTATAATGTTTAGGTTTTCCTTTATAAAACAATTAGTTTTCAGGGGAAATTTAATTTTGTTTGTCAGTGCTTTTCCTAACTAAATGGAAAACTCTTATCAAGAGTTAATTATATTTCATTTGCTAGAATTTGTGAGAAAATAAAAGGCTGGGAAGGCAGCCGCTACTGAACCATATGCTTGTAATATCCACAATCAACTTTCAGTTTTAATTTTGTTATGTTTGTTTAAAAATAATAGCTATAATTATAGAGGTGCTCTCTCTGTTTGAAACTCTATATTTATTTCAAGTTGCATTTGTTGAGCACTTACCAGGTATTGAGGTAGATCAAGGGATGTGTTGTGTATTGAGCTGTGGAGTCTCAGTGCTATCCATCACAGTGGTAAACTCAAGCTACACTTTCTGAGCTTGTCACTATACTTTCACCCTTGTCACTTTCTCCCTGTTCAGAAAGACAAGTAGACTTTGCTGAGTTTGAAGGAGGACAAGTATGACTCTCATGCTATTTACATTGCTGTCTTTTTCCTCAATTCTCATGTTGAAGACCACCTTTTCAGAAGTGCCTTTTATAACAATCTTAGCAACAAAATATATGAAAAAAGTCAATGTAAGGGAAGAGGATTGATTTGCCTTGTGACTATATGATGCAGTTTGTCATGACCAGGAAGTAATAGTGGTAGAGACATGAGGTATCTGCTTACATTGTAGCTGTGGTCAAAAAAGAGACAGAGGTAGATGTTGGTACTCTATTAATTATCACTATTATATTCAGTCAGGGTCCCCAGTCCACAGAAAAGTGCCACCCATGCTCAGGGTGTGCCTTTCCATCAAAGTTAAAACTATCTGGAAATGCCCCCAATGTCACTGCTGTAAATATATCTTCTGGGAGTTTCTAATCCATATAAAGCCAATAGTCAAAGTTAACAGTTACAAATCTATCCTTGACAATTGGACATATAAGTACCTCAGTATCATAATATTTTACCTCTGACACTTAACACACCCTGTTTCTTTCATAATGCAAGATAGTATTTTTTCTAATATCCCTATTATTTAATAAATTTATGTTTATAGACTCTGAGACCATGTCAATTCATAACTATAACCCTTTAAATTTAAGAAAACTACTTATTTCTGATAGCCAATATTAAAAATGTATAGTTCTAGTATAAAAGAGAAAAATAGTGACATAGCAAGGGAGCAGCAGGCACAATCCAGCAGGGCAAAGACCACATCTGGTAATTCTATGTCTCATGTCCATAATCTTGGATGCCATAACTAAGGCTCCAACATCTAGGGGTAGATTTGCTTCCTCATTTATGTCAATGACTACAGTCTCACTTTGGGCCAGTTACACTAAATTCCTTCATGTGCCACAATTCTAGTGTCTCCATCATCCTTGGTATTTGCTTGAAACATAACCTTCACCTCTATTGCT
>PVIH01004841.1:13669-32876 GCA_004025045.1 Sigmodon hispidus
TTGTGCAGAATATCTGATCAATGACTACAGTCTCACTTTGGGCCAGTTACACTAAATTCCTTCATGTGCCACAATTCTAGTGTCTCCATCATCCTTGGTATTTGCTTGAAACATAACCTTCACCTCTATTGCTGTATATAATTGGTGTTCTGAGCCTTTGTGCAGAATATCTGATCAATGACTACAGTCTCACTTTGGGCCAGTTACACTAAATTCTTTCATGTGCCACAATTCTAGTGTCTCTATCATCCTTGGTATTTCCTTGAAACATAACCTTCACCTCTATTGCTGTATATAATGGGTGTTCTGAGCCTTTGTGCAGAATATCTGATTCTACAGCACATTTCATGACATCAACTGATTTCTAGAAGCTTGGTACAAACTTCCACACCCTATGTGATTTTGTGTGCTTGTAAATGTACCACCTTGTGGATGAAGTTTGTAAGACTCACTGCTAACTTGAGATGTAGCCTGGCTTCTTTCTACTACAGCTATAATAGCACATGAATATCTCAGAAGCTATTCTGGGAAATCTCCCCTAAGAAGTTGTTTTGAAGAAGGGTACCACTATAGCCACCTGTAACTCCAGCTTAAAGGGATGTAATGCCCTCTGCTGGATTCTTGGGCACTGCATTCACATGCACATAGTCGCAAACAGGCACACACAGTCTCACAGACATCATTCAAAATTTGTAAAAGTAATGGATTTGAAAGGTTTAATGTTTAAATGAAATATTGAGTAGAATGGACATGTGAAGGGATGTAGAATATTGGTCACTGAAGAATAACTTATGTTTCTAGAACCTTCTTTACTCTTCTTGTTTCCTTTCTTCCATGAGATTGCATGAGTTCTTTTATCATGTCTTTCCACTATGGTGAAGTACCTCACCACAGGTTAGAAAAAGAGCCATTAATAGAACACACTAATAACTGGAGTCAGAGCAAACATTTCTTCCTTGAAGTTGCTATTCTTGTGGAATTTTGTCACAGTGATGAAAAAGATAACACACAAAGAAATAAAACTATTGTCTTTGTGAATGGTATAGAAACCTACCACAAATTAATATTTTGGTCCTTTTACTACATCTCAGATTTTCTTATAAATAGGAAATTTAAAGCCCATTTATGGTTTTTCAAAGGTTTCAGCATTTAGGGTGCTGAAGGTTCCTAAAGCCTTGGTCAGATTGTCCTTCTGTATTAAGTACAATGTCATCCTATCCAATGCCCTACTGTAGGATTTGTTAATCTTGCTATATCTAATTTTTAAAGCCAATGTACAAAGGAGAAATGGGATTGTTCTCCCTCTGGTTCCTTGTGGAAAGATAAAATGACCCTTGGGATGAAAGAACAATAGATCAAATGTGAAAACACACATCTAAGGGCATAGCAGGTAGCAAAAAATGATCTAGCCAGGCACTAGCTTCTAAAGATCTTTTGTTAATATTGGGGAAAGATAAAAGAAAGGCGGAAAGGGGAAAGGAATTTGCTATTTAGACGTTTTTGGAGCATAGAAAAATGTGAAAAGTTCAACAATTTTCATTTGAGCTACTATATTCTAGGCTAGGAGATAAAGAAATATATAGATAAAGAAAATATAGTATATAGTGTGACACTAATTAGTGCAAATTAGTGAAAGTTGACCACAATAAAGCAAAAATATTGACAAAGAACAAATGAATATTTTTAAAATTTTGATCATCCTATGATCAATTAACAACACCTGCATGGATAGATGTTGATTTCTGGAGCAGTGTTGAAATTCTCTCTTCCAGTTTTGGTTTCAATGATAGGTCAATGATAGAAAAATGATCATGAACTATTCTAAGTAGAAATACAAGACACTCAGGATTAATATATATATATATGTGTGTGTGTGTGTGTGTGTGTGTGTGTGTGTGTGTGTGTGTTTGTGTGTGTGCCAAAGAATAATAGAGGCCCTTAGTTCCTCCTGCACTATCATAAAATATAAGAAATAGAATACAAAGTGTATGTTGGAAAGACATGAAGTAAATATACAGAAATTGAATAAGTATACAGATAATGTATAAATTTTCACCTTGCACTTGACTAACAGGGTTAAGGAGAAAAAAAAGAATGCATCAAAATGTTATTTTATGCAAAGCAGAAAAGGCAACAAATGAAATACTAGACATTGGGAAAATCCATTTAAAATAAACTTATGCTTTCTTGTAGAAGATTCAATAAAATATACAATAATTTTCCAAAAGCACAGTGTTTAAAAGAAAAATTATTCCCAAATATTACTAGCACTTATATGAATTTTCTTCCAAACATTAAGCTCTCTTCATTAATATTTATAAAATATCAATAATATTAATATTCATGTGTTCTGCTTTTTTCCAAACAATGTGAACTAGAAGTGGTTTCATCTTAAAATTAGATGATATGACATAAATTGTTTTATGTGAACATTTTAATAACTATATATTATTCCATTTTGTAACAATTAATCGCTCAATCTCTATTCTCAAATCAGCATATGTCTAAACATATGTAATTATTTATTATCAATTTTCTTCCTTGAATGGTAGTGTTTTATAACTATGCTATCATTGTAACATCAAGGTCCAGTCCAGATTATGTAGAAGTCATTATAATAGTTGTTGGAAGATTGACAGAGACAAACTTGAGATTTTAGGAGACTGAATTTTAGAAATGGAGTGGAGAATGTACACATCATGTGGGACTCAGCAGCATAATTTGAAATCCATATTTGAGAAAGTCCTGAATAGTTGGCTAGAGATGTAGCTATCTTTGCATAATATACTCAAGGGCCTGGTTATGTTCTCCGGTATTTGTGTATGTGTGTAGGGGGGTGTGTAGGGAGATAAATGGAGAGAAAAAGAAAGAGAAAATGGATGATAAAAAGAAAATTATGATGATTGCTATTAAACCATATGACTATAAACTTAACATAATTCCAGCCAGTAGGAAACAAAGAACCATCCTCATAAAAAATTTTTATAAGTGTTATAGGTAAATTATATATTGGTTTGTGAACAAAACATATAATAGGAAAGTGATAGATTATAATACTTCAGTTATGGGAGTCTCCTAAAATGAGCCTGGGATGGAGTAAAAAGAAAGCTCACTTTAAAGTCACCCTGTACATTCTTCACAAAATTTAGAGGTACCAAATCATTATTGTGCAAAGATTTGAAAACAGATCTAAAGGTAATTTTTAAAATGGATGGGCACAGTCAAAATGAACAATGTTAAAAAGAAAATAAAAAACATTCAGTGATTTATTTGAGATGTCTGTACATATGAAAAATCATAAAATTGGGGTGCTACATTTGGATAACAAAACATCACCAAATTATCCCTGGTGTAAACTGGGTCATAGTTTCATTGTCTAGTATACCATAGGTTAATACTCCCTCAAATGCAAGGATGGTTTTCCACACATATTGATTGTAAATTTTCTAAATATTATTTAATATATTCTGTAATAATAAACTCATGGAAGAATTATGTATATTTCAGAAACTAGAATCAGTAATACCTTGCAATAGCACAACCTTATGCAATTTATATAAGCAGATGGATGAATTCAAAATTGAGATATCTTCTAAAACTTCAAGTTTAACTGCTAAAAATATATGTGGCTTATTTGTAGTATTTTATTCTTACTAACAATTATGAGTGGGTGCCTAGGAATGATGTACAAGGAGCACATGTACCTTTGGAGGCAAGAAGCTGGCGTTAGATACAATAAAACTGGGGTTGCATGTGCTGATGAGTCACACAGTGTGGGTAATGGGATGAATTCAGGTCTTATGGAAAAACAGTTAATGCTCCTAATCCCTGAACCATCTCTTTATCTATAGTGCATTTCTATTTACATCAAGTCTTTATACAAGAAAGACCACATTGAACAATATGAAAATTATTTTTTGCCATTTTAGATGTAATAAAATTTGGAAGCCTTATGATTACTCAGAGTACCTAATAGAAAACACTAAATTGATATTTAGTTATTTTAGAACAACTAAGAACTCTATAATCCATATATCTTTAACTTTCATTTGTCCATTTCCCCCTTAAATAAAGTTATTATTCAAATTTTTTTCTTCAAAAAAATGTTAGCTGGAGCTGATGCATATCAAGGAACAATCAGCTAATAACCCATTCAGAATACTTTCCAAATATCTAATTAGTGAGAAGTACTGGATGCTGGAGGGATGCCCATCTTAACTCTAGAGAGGGCGAGTTGTCCTTACTTCTTTGTAACACACTCTCAGGCTCAGTTAATGGTTGGTGTTTGATGCGGAAGCCCAGAGGCTGAGTTTTATTACTGTTAGAGGATCTCAGGGCAGCATCAATTTCTGGCAGTGATAACACATGCAAAGGCTTTCCGGCAGGACATTGCCACGGGGTTCCTGGCAGAGCCACTGAGCAAGGTTTTTGTAAGCAGATCCATATCATTTTTGACAGGACAAACATATGGCTTTGGGTTTCTGGCCAAAGACTCCTCCGTGGTTACTATCAGAGGAGACCCTCCATGCTCTTTGGCAACACTAGTGCACTATGTAAAGGCTTTAATTCCTGGAAGTCCATTGCCAGGATGATTTGCTATGGAACAAATTTCAAAGTTGGTTTCCTGCCAACACAAAATTCTATAGGTCATGTCAAGGCCAATGAAGCAGGGAGTTTTCAGCTTAGAGATATGGAGCTGGTCTTTTAAAGCCTTCATATTCATGTGTGGACATGTATCTAAGTGCTTCTGTATCTACTGGGTATAAATGAAACATTTTCACATGAAATACTGCTTCAATCATGGAATATTGTGCATATGCATTTGAGGACATATTTAGTTTTATCTCACTTGTACTATAAGCTAATGAAATTCAATCATTTTAAAATTTCACATTAATTTATAAAAGAGCCAAAGTATATTTGTGCTAAGAGCAAGGACAGAAAATAAAAACAAACAAAATGCAAAACAATGGCTTCACACAGCTCTAAGGGAAATTGAATGCTCTCATATTTTTCTTCTGATCACACACTATTTCAGAATCTTTAATAATGCACATATATGAAGAAAGCCTGAATCATTCAAAAGTGATTAAAATTAAATGCAGAACACATCCTTTGTTATGCATGTATATCATTGAATTTTCTATTTTTAAGAAAAGAATATTTGTGTGGGTGCATGTGCGTGTGTGTGTGTGTGTGTGTGTGTGTGTGTGTGTGTGTGTGTGTGTGTGTGTGTGTGTAGGCTCCCACAGAGACTAAAAGATTACATAAAACCCCTTGGAGCTGGAGTTACATGTGATTGTAAGGACCTGAGATGGATGTTATAACCCAAACTCTGATCCTCACAACTGGTCAGCATGTGCTCTTGACTACTGAGCCATCTCCCTAATTTCTAGACAACTTCTTTGTACAGTACATAGGCTTGAAGTACTTACACAAATCTATTCTCACATTTCTCTAATGTTTTCAAATGCTTCCACCCCAGATAGAATAAGTATCTTCCAGGTTATCCTGTAGTATATTCCTGTAGATTAGTGATTTTTCAATCATATGTTTGCCAAATCTATTTATTTTCTTTGAAAAGAAGTACAAACAAATGAATAAGAGAAAAGAAAGCTTCCTTTATTCCACAGTAAACAAAATAATATTTTTGTTTGATAATGGGTGAAATAGGGATAAAAGGAGGGGTAATAATTAGATAGGAGAGAGAAATAAATAGGAATAAATGGACAGGTTAATTGGATAGAGGGAATAAATGGATAATGAGAAAGACTGTAAAATAACATCAAAAATACCCAAAAGGGTTAGAAGGAATCATACTAATATCTGCCTACCTGAAAAAGTAAAAAAACCTAAGTAAGTGTAATCATATATAGTTTTAATGAAGTTGGCAATGACCCCTCTAAGGTCCAACGAACACCTAATGAAAACCTCAACAGCAGGCATGACAACTGTTTCTGAGTGGTAGGTCATAGTTGTTAAAAAAGATGCCCCCAAACTATTTCAGTTACCATTATTTGTCTTCCAGACATGAAGGATAATTTACTATTGCTGAAAACATCATGTACTTAAGAAACAGGGTCCCAGAGACCTGATCTGGAACTGATCTGCGTGCCTATTCTGTGGGACTTGAAGGTGCCATGAAAACTCCCAAATGAGAGAAGCAGCAACAGTCCTACCAAACTGTGGTACCTATGGACCATAACAATCAGCCTAGCAAAATAAACCTAAGTGACTGGTAGTGACAGAAGTAGCATGATAGTAGGAAACAGCTTTCTAATTAAGACCATTCAATGAGAGGGAGAGCATGCCTGGTACTGGAAAACTAAACAGCCACTCAGAACTAGTGAAGTCATAGATCTTGGAGGAAAACCTACAACTACCACTTTATTGAACCAGCAAATCTCCAAAAATATTCTAAATATTAGTTCTTATTCCCACACATGAGTGTAGTACTTACAAATTTCCTCCTCAAGAAAATTTCTCTTTGGGTTGATAGAGACCGTTGCAGAGAACAACATTTAATAAAAATGCAGATTTGCTGGGCCCAGTCCAGTGGACTCATCTACAAAACAACTCCTCCACCAAAGACTAAGGGTTCCCTTGGACTGACTCCTTGGATCCCACTCCCACTAGAGGAACACCTGACTCAGTCTTGATGTTGGGGGGGAGAAAACTAGATTTGCCAAGAGTGAAGGCTTAACTAAGCAGTATTGGGACCTTGGGACCTTGGGACTGCCTGCCCCATGGGAGGAGATGTGGAGATGTGGAGGAGAGAGAATGATCTGATGTGGTGTGAGGGGGAAGGGACCTTGAATAAGGATATCCAAGTATAGAAAATATGACTTCTTTATTCATAATAATAAAAAAAGAAGAAAAAGAAAGACTAAGGGTTCATTATGGAAGAGAAGGTCAAAACTATAGAAGCCAGAGTATCAGAGTCTTTTCTCTCAGACTTTATCTCCTAGCTGTACTGAAAGCCAGACCCATAAAATCTCACTAACATACTTGCCTAAATATGAATTAAACAAGGATAAAAGCAACCTACACAAAAACCTGCAGCCATCTAAGGAATGCTAAGTGATGGAGAAGGTGTCACCTCCAGAGAGAATACACCAACTGGTTGTCCCATTGCAAATCATTAGTTCTGAAAATATAAATGAAAGTAACACTATAGTGACTAAAGAGGTTATATTTATTAAAAAATACACAAGATACATATATGCATTTAACAATAATTATTATAAAGACAGGACTTTAATTTTAAAAAGAGCAATTCCTGTTATGTAAGAGGGTTTGGAGGATAGAAAGAGGAGATGATATGATTGTATCAATTTCAACCTAAAAAAATTCTTTAAAGAATGTTTATTATTCATCAAGAGTAAACACAAATGGTTTGGAGTTGCTACATGTCTGGGCACCTACAGATTCTATTCTATCAATTAATTTAATTTTCCAATTATTATCTCCTTTATAAAATGACATTTTCCTTCAGCTGTTCAGTATTTAAACTGGAGAACCTTGTGATATATGTTGCTTAACCTCACAAGCATGCAATGATTTAGGGAAACATTTCTAGGTAAAATGCCAAACTAATAGAATATTATCAGATGAACAAGACATGTGATACTTGTTTGTTGTTCTCTTTGGTGTTTTCCGAGAGACAGAAAGCAAAATAAACCTCAGAAGCTTTTTGTCTGACCATCCTTTGGAACTGAAGCCCAGGGTTGCTGAGTGCACCACAGGTACTGTTCTAAGTCAGCTTTGACTTCATGGGAGGCTTTGTTCCAAAGTCTGCCATAGATCACTGGTTAATATTCTTTTTTCTTTAACATGTGCACAGACATCCAGACTAGATTAAACTCAATCTATAGTTGAGCATGCAAAGTGTTCTCACTATTCTCTAATTGCCCCACAAAAAATTGTCATAAAATTTACAACATGCCCTGACTTCCACCCTTTGTAGAATGTAATGTTTGTGTAATTGTGTAATGCATAAATGAGAAGTAACAGTTTGTCCTAAAATTTAAATTATTTGTTAAGTGATGTTTTGGTCTAATTGTTTAGTGTGTGTGTGTGTGTGTGTGTGTGTGTGTGTGTGTGACACACGCACACACACACACACACACACAGAGAGAGAGAGAGAGAGAGAGAGAGAGAGAGAGAGAGAGAGAGAGAGAGAGAGCATACATGTGCATTAGCCTGAGGTAAATGAAATAATGGTTATTCTTAGTCCATTTGCTCTCATTTATTTCTGTTCTTTTCCTGTGGAGACAGGAATTACAGATATGTCCATTAACTGTGACTCTGTGTATCTGAACTCCTGTCCTGACATTTAGGTGGCAGTCACTTTTACTGCTGAACTGTCTTCTCTGTCCTTAAATGGCACTCCTCAATGGTGCCAGAGCCCAAACACTCCCTGCTCAACATGAAGCATGAAGTAACTTTGTACTGATAATTACCTTGGCATATGAAGTAGACTGAAAAAGAGGAACTGAAAAAATAAGTATTATGATCTTATGAAGTCTCAATTTTTTTTAAGTTTTGCAATGAACTTTGTGAATCCTGTTGCCACACTATGACCCCATTTTACCTTGGGGACACTGGGTTCAATCACAGACTAATGCAGCAAAGCAACTATGACAATGTAGTAACTCATGTGGAGTTTTTGGTTTTTTGTTACTCAGTGAATTTGGAAGTTATAATTACTTTTATTTGCTTATTTTGCTTTTATTAAAAATAGATGTTCTATTCTCTCATGAGATATCCCTATACAGTTTCTTCTCCTTTTACTCCTCTCATCCTTACCTCCCATCCAAACTCACACTCTCTGATCATGTTGATTTCAAGGACCTTATTTTCTTGGTGTTCTCTCTCCTCTATGGTTCTTACATTTTTCTGCCACCTCTTCCATGGAGTTCCCTGAGACCTGATGTAGAGATTTGATGGATGTCGGCCCAACCTTGCCGGCAAGGAAGAATGATACTCAGGATTCTTCTGTCCAGCAGTTTTATTCAGGACCTTGTACAATCTTCTGACTTCTCACGGGGGGGGGGGGGGGGCGCTCGTGGCTAAATACCCTCTGGGCCTCCAATCCCAGTAAGTCACGTGGACATCGCCCATAGGTCCTAGGACGCAGAAGCAAGCCACCATCCTTGCCTACAGCCAAATAAGGAGTTGTTTACTCCCGAGAGCACTAGCCCTCGGGTACAATGCAGCTCCCTACAGATGGAGACATTCCATTTCAGGCTGAGTGTTCCAAGCTCTCTCATTTTTTGCACAATGTCTGGCTGTGGGTCTCTGCATTTGTTCCCACCTGCTGCAAGACAATGCTTAACTGATGATGATTGAATAACTCACTGATGTGTAATTATAGCAAAATGTCATAAGGAGTCATAGTCATTTTATTGTTGATTTTTGTTGCTGTTGTTCTAACATAGGTTCTTAATTTTCACTTAGATTGCCTTCATGCATGCATGTATTTTAGGAAGTTTCTCCTGTCTCCATAGTACCTTTCAAATGGCCCTTAATTTTGCCCATATTTCCCCATATTCCCTTCCTCATCCCTCGCTTCTCTCTCCCTCCATACTTGTTTCTTCTACTCAAGCTCCCTATCCATCCCTAATTCTCTATTCTACTTCCCTTTTCTAACAAGTTCTACATGTTGACACTAGTTTTTTACTGTATATCTAACCCCTGTGCTTTGCTTCTAATGATTTTAACTTGGTTATCACTGACATATAAGAAAACATGCCAAATATCTTGTTTCTTAGTCTGGGATCCTGTATAAAAGAGTGTTTTTAGTTCTTTCCATTTATGTGAAATTTTTTTGTGTGTGAAGCTATTTCCCAATTTTTTTAACTGCTGAGTATTACATACTACATTGTGCAAATATACAATATTTTTATCACCTATTCTTCTGTTGAGGAATACCTTGGTATTTTCCAATTTCTGGTTAGTATTAAAAGCAGCAATGAACTTGGTTGAGCAAATGTCTCTGAAAGGATGAAGCTTCCTTTGGTTATATGCCCAAGAGTGGTATAGTTGGATCTCTAGGTAGATAGATTTCCATCTTTCTGAGAACTATTTGCACAGAACACTGATTTGCACAGTGGCTGTGCAAGTGTGCACTGCCACCAGCAATAGATAAAGGTTCCCCTTTGATCTGTCACTTGTCTCATTGATCTTAGCCATTTTGACAGGTATAAGATGAAATCTCAAAGTAGTTTTGCTGTACATTTCCATGGTTACTAACAGTTTTGAATATTTGTTTCTCAGGCATTTCAGTGTCCTCTTTTAAGAGTTATTTGTTTAGATTTGTACTTAATTTTTAAATTGAATTCTTGTCATCTATGGTTTTGATTTCCTAATACATTGTGTGTACTAGCCCTTTATCAGTAGTGGAGTGGGTAAAATGTCTTTTTCTACTCTGTAGGCTATTGATAGACCCAAATGACAGTATTCTTTGCCATACGGATATTCAATTTTACTTATTAATTATTGATTTTAGGGCATGCACTGACAGTTTTTTGTTCAGCAAGTTTTTGTTTGTTGGTTGGTTTTTTATGCCAATGAGTTCGAAGCTATTTCCCAATTTCTCTTCTTTCAGATTCCCTGTATCTTGTTTTATATTGAGATCTTTGTTTCACTTGGAGTTAGATTTTGTACTGGGTGATACATATGGATCTTTTTAAAATCTCCTACATGTAGCTTTCCAGTTTGACCAGCATCATTTGCTTCAGTTTTGTCTTTTTCCAGTGTGTAGTTCTGGCTTCTTTATCAAAATTCAGATGTCCATGTGTATGTGGATTTATAACTGTGTCTTCAGATCTTTTGATCAATATGTCTGTTTTACAAGTTTTGTTTAATATATACAGCAGAATTTTGTCTATATATAATAAAATATTTTATTACTAAAAATTGCCTATATCCACCAAAGTTGCTAGGGTAAACTATAGTACCAATTGATGTGACTCACACAATTTATTCTACAAGTTTTACCAATTTTCAATTTGTAAAAAAAAAATATTCAGTATTAGCAAATGACAAGAAAGTAAGGTTTATGAAATGAGATATGTCTCCACAAATATGTAATACATTGAAAAAAGAAATATGCAAAGGGCAAAATAAATAAATTATATGTAATCAGTCTTTTGTTACTTCTGTGTTAACATTATATTGTTTTATACTGACTTAATAAGTGCCAATATTTTAGAAGAAAGAGCACAAAATTCCTGGGATGGCTGAGTTTGGCCAAAAGATAGCATCAGAAAAAATGAGAATAAAATCTACTTATAAGTGAGTACATACCATGTTTATCTTTCTGCGTTTGTGTTACCTCACTCAGGATGATATTTTCTAGTTCCAAATATTTATCTGGAAATTTCAGGCAGATTTTTTTAACTGCTGAGTCATACTCCATTGTGTAAATGTATCACAGTTTTTAAATTCATTCTTTATTTGAGGAGCATCTAGGTTGTTTTTAGGTTAAGGCTAATGCACTATGAAGAGAGTTGAGTTAATGTCTTTTTGGAAAGAATTTGCATCTTTTGGATGTATGTCCAAAATGGTATTGCTGGATCATAAAGTACTTTAATTTCCAGTTTTCTGAAAAACTACCAAACATTTCCAAAGTGGCTGTACAACTTTCCATTTCCACTATCACTCAGCCTGGAGTCCTTACCCTCTCTGGGGAGTGGATGGAGTGATGGGGTGGGAGGATATGGAATAGGGGACAGAGGAGGAACAGCAGTCAGTATGTTTTTAAAAAATTAAGCAAAAAAAAAAAAACAAAAAAAAAACAAAAAAAACACTGATCAAAAGCAACTTGGGAAAGAAAAAAGGTTTCAGGAAAAGGAAAAAGTCCATCTTTGTTAGAAGACATAGAAATACAAACAAGAGCTTGTAGCAGAAGTCTCAGAGAAATGATGGTTACTGGCTCACTTGTTTGAACTCATGCTTAGGTTGCTCTCTTATGTAACTCCAGTCCATCTGCCCAGGAAATGGTTTTACCCATGGTGGCCTGGACTCTACTGCATTCTTTAATGTTCAAGACAAAAAAGGTAAACTCACAGACCAATCTGATCTGGAAAATTCTTCTACTGACACATATTTCTCAGATGACTGTAGGCTATGTCAAGCTGAAAAATAAAAAAATTAATACTATGTCCCTCAATATAAGAAGAATATAACAATTTTCCAAGAATTTACTAGGTAGGTGTTACAGAAAAATTTATGACTCACGTGTTTAAATGTTATACTCTTTGAAGAAGGAGCAAAAGAGACTTAGAAGTTAAATAAACCAAAAATATCAAACCAGTCTTCACAAAGGCAAGTATAAAGGAGTGGTCCATAGCCAATGCCCCCTTACTCATAGTTCACAGTTTTGACAGAGAAAGAAGTTGAGGGTCAAAAGGCACTACCAAATGCCACCCAGTTCAAAGCAAAAATGCTTCAACCTACACTGTTAAGTTCAACCTGCTTTTATATTGAGTCTGAAACATGAAATTACAAATTCTGAGTCCTTATGCTAAATGAACCATCCTTCTTCCCACAAATGAAACAAGTATAAATAAATGAACTCATGTGATTTTCCTTATCACCCCAAAGAAAACAATTTTGCATCAGCTCTTGAGCCTAATAAGAGCAATTATTGTTGTATAGAGTAGACACAGATCTGAGCCTCCCTGTGATGTTTACTGTGGAAGTGTCTCTATGCCACAGCTAGTCATAATGTGTAATAATCAGATACAGGCAAGGCAACACATTTTTAGGCTTCCCAAGGAAAGTGTAAATGACCTCTGACATGCAAATTGGATAATTATTTTAAGCCATATCATTAGCTATAAAATCTCTAGACTTAAATTGACCTAAAAATGCAAGCCTATCATTTTGAAATTATTCACTAACATCACTCAAGGACATATTATAGATCAGCCACAAAAAATGGTTTATATATTTTTTCTTGCATTTTTACTATTTTCTTAATCATAAATATAATAGCTATTTATTGTAGAAGATGTAAGAACATCAAAGTAAACCACAAAGGAGGAAATAATGGTAGAACCCTACCACCAGAAATAATTGCTCTTATCATATAGCGTAAGCATATACATTGATGTTTTATCTAATTTTCAATTACCCTTGTGCACTTTTATATGTGTGCATGCAAGAATAAACATGTTTATGTCACAACATAGTTATGAGGTCTGAGTACCTGTGGGAGTCAGTTTTACCCTTATATTATGTGGGTTCCCAGGAATAGAGCTGATATTTTCTTGGTGACAAGGGTCTTTATTCAGTGAGCAAGATTACTGGCCATGTTTTACTTAATTTTATTAGATTTACAATCATCCTTTTATTCATCAATCCATCCATCCATCATTTCATACTTGCCAAATATTCTTTGGGTACCAATGCTCTGCACAATTGAAACAGCCATGAAGAAGATATACTTCTATCTGTAGGGGATGAATATTCTCTCAGAGGGAGACTACAATGAGCAGACCATCAAAAAGTTTATCTTTAGTAGTGACCTTCTTACAACATGCTATTGTACAAAGTTTCTGACCCCGTCCCGGCCAGAAGTCTGACCTGCCTGCAGCAGCTTTTCCCCCCAAAAATGACTCAGACACTTATATTAACTCATTTTTTATGTTTTTTATTTATTTTTATAGAATAAAGTCTCTTTTTTGTATCCATGTATCTCCTTGTTCCAACTCCCTTCTCCCATCCTACCCCTCCTGGTCAGCAGTTGTCAGCCTATCTCCTCCTCAGAAAAGGCAAGAGGTCCCAAGGTGAATTAGCTCAGCATCCACTCTAGGCAAGTCTGATTTCCTCATCCTAATATCAAGACAGGGTTAGGTTGTTCCTCTGGAGGGAATGGGTTAGCAGGTGCCAGTCCATGCATAAAGACACAGTCTGAACCTTCCCCCTTGAGGCTTCACATATTGCTCATGTCAGTGCACAATTGCCTATCCTGTTTGTCCTATATCTCAGGCACATTGCTAGCTAGCTTTCTCATCTTAATTCAACCCATTTTCATTAATCTGTCCTGCCACCAGTCCCATGACCCCTATCTTTCCTTGGTCCTCATGCTTCTTCTTTGGCAGCTGGATGGAGTCTGACTCTGCCCTCCTACCTGTCTCTCCTCTGATTCCTCCCCCCACTTTTACAGTGCTTCACACAGGCCAAAACAGTTTCTTTATTTAAAGCATACAAACAAACATTCCCACTGCATACTATCTGTACATTCTCTGGATTCAAGTGGAAATAAACAATAGTGATTAACATTTTTACAAGAATTTGGAAGTAGATATGCAAACAGGAAGACATTACTGCAGATACAGTGTGAAAACAGTCCAGAAAATATAGAGGAAATCACTAGAGTCATTCATTCACAAATGACTGAGAACCATTGGGTTCTAATAAACAAAGAAAACTTTTCCCCTATAGAGCACCCATCTCATTTACACAATGACATCAGTCTTGGGACATTTGTAACTACAAAGTCTCATCTTTATGTTCTAAGCCATAATTGTCTGTTTTTCACTTCAATCCTAAGAAATAAAGATGGGGTTTGATGATAATCTGTTTGCTTTATGCTTCTGTAGGATGTGGTAGGGTAGGGAGACATAAATGTGTGTGTGTGTGTGTGTGTGTGTGTGTGTGTGTGTGTGTGTGCGTGTGCGTGTTTGTGGTAGTTGGCATTAGTCCATGTGCCTGTGCTTCTGTGCCTATGCATATGAAAACCAGAAGAAAGCTTCAGGTGTTGTTTCTCAGATCCTGACAACCAGAAACCCATTTATGAAAACATGGAAAGGTTTACTTTTAAATGATTTATCATTATTATTGTTGTCATTATTATAATTATGTGCATGAGAGTGGGGGTGGTGTGCAGCAACAACTATCAGGACTTAGACTTGGAAAATGTCATGTTTTTTATTAGTTTACAGAATCTCACAATTAAGAGATTGTCTTCACTTACAGAAGAGAGTTTTGAACAATGCTAAAACTGTTGAGATCTTAAAAAATCTTAGAGATGAACTATATTGCCATCTGCATTAGAAAAACGAACAAAGGATTTAATAAACATTGAGGGTGTGCATGTCTGAATATAATCTTGAATTCTGTCATAGTTAATTTTCACAGTAGTCAATTTGGTTATTTTAAAATTTCCCAGGCTGATAGTGGGACAGTGAAACATATTTTGGGTAAACCTACTATGATGTTTTCCTGATGACTAATTAATTGAAGTTGCCATCTTGAGTTTAGAAAGTACCAACAAAGGGCTGGAGCATAGAGTGAACATGAGGAGAAAGAGGATAAACACCAGCATTCATCTCTCTATGCTTTCTGGTCAACAGCAATGTGAACAAGCAGGCTCATGCTCCTGCAGCCACAGCCTCCAGCAGCTTCTACCACTATGATCCCCTTTAACCATGGATTGTATTTCAATAATATTGAGCCAATATAAATCTCCCCTTTCTTAAGTAGATTTTAGGCTAGTATTTGGTCACATGGGGAAAAGTGGGTATTCTCAGGACTAGGCATTCACCAGTTTTAGGATTTTCACATGGGTGAGCATTAATATCTCATTTTTATTTTTATTTATTTTTAAATAAAGTCATAATTTTTATTCATATATCCTCTTGTTCAAACTCCCTTCCCCCTCCTGCCCCTCCCAGTCACTCTTTCTTCTCCCCATCTCACTATCTCCAGCAAGGGAGGGAGATCCCAAGGTCACATGGTAGCTTAGTTCAGCATCCACTCCAGGCAAGTCCAATTTCCTCACCCATATATCAAGACTGGGTTAGGTATTCTTCTGGAGGACATGGGCACCAAGTTACTAGTCCAAAGTGCTGTGTATCCCAGGCTGTTCACTGGTTGTGGTTTTCAGCTTGAGTTTGCTTGCTTTTTGTTTAAAGTCCACAAGTGAGTGAGTACATCCCCCGCTTATCTTTCTGGGTTTGTGATACCTCACTCAGGAGGTTATTCTCCAAGTCCATCAATTTGCTTAAAAGCTTTAGGATATCATTTTTTTTTTCATACGGCTGAGTAGTACTCTATTGTGTAGATGTACTATAGTTTGATAATCCATTCTTCAGTTGAGGGGCATCTAGGTTTTTTCTAGATTCTTGTTATTACAAATAATGCTGCTATGGACATATTGAGCTAATGCTTTGGGGGTACAAATCTGCATCTTTAGGGTATATGCCCAATAGTGGTATTGCTGGGTCCTTGGAGAGATGGATTCCCAGTTTTCTAGGAAACCACCATACAGTATTCCAAGCTGACACTCCCACCAATAATGGAGAAGTGTTTCCCATGCTCCACCATGTCTCCAGCATAGGCTATCATTTGTGTCTTAGCCAGTCTGACAGGTGTAAGGTGGTATCTCAAAGTTATTTTGATTTGCATTTCCCTGATCGCTAAAGATATTGAGCACTTTTTCAAGTGCTTAGCAGCCATTTGTAATTCTTTTGCTGAAAATTCCCTTTTTAATTCTGGACCCCATTTGTTAATTGGGTTATTTAGGGGTTTGGGCTCTAGTTTCTTGAGTACTCTATATATTTCAGAGATCAGTCCTCTGTCACTTGTAGGATTGATAAAGATCTTTTTTCCATTCTGTAGGCCATTGTTTTGTCTTATTAACTGTGTCTTTGGCTTTACAAAATCTTCTCAGTTTCAGGAGGTAACACTTATTGATTGTTGTTCTTGGTGTCTGCACTACTGGTATTGTAATTAGGAAGTGGTCACCTGTGCCAATGCATTGGAAGGTATTTCCCACTTTCTTTTCTATCAAGTTTAAAGTGGCTGGGTTTATGTTGAGTCTTTGATCCACTCAGATTTGAGTTTTGTGCAGGAGATAGGCTTGGATATATTTGCATTTTTTTATACACTACAGTCCAGTTGTGCCAACACCATTTGTTAAAGATACTATCTTTTTTTCCATCAAATATTTTGGGACTCTTTTTAAAGATCAGGTGTGCATAGATTTTTAGGTTAATGTTGGGACCTTCAATTTGATTCCATTGATCCATGAGTCTGCTTTTAGGCCAATACCAGGCTGTTTTTATTACTATAAGTCTATATTATAATTTGAAGTCGAGGATGGTGATGACTCCTAAGGTTATTTTGTTGAATAAAATTGTTTTGGCAATCCTGGCTTTCCTGTTATTCCAAATGAAATTGAGTATTGTTCTTTCAAGGTCTGTAAAAAATTGTGTGAGATTTTGATGGGAATTGCATTGAATCTGTAGATTGCTTTTGATAACATTGCCAATTTCACTATGTTGATCCTATCTATCCAGGAACATGGGAGATCTTTCCATTTTCTGATTTTCTCTTCAATTTCTTTCTTTAGTGACTTAAAGTTTTTATCAAATAGATCTGTTACTTCCTTGGTTATAGTTACTCCAAGGTATTTAATGCTTTTTGCAGCTATTATAAAGGGTGATGTTTCCCTTATTTCTTTTTCAGCTCATTTATACTTAGTGTATAGGAGGGGTACTGATTTCTTTGAGTTAATCAATCTTGTATCTTGCTATATTACTGTATTTATCAGCTGTAGAAGATCCATGGTAAAATTTTGTGGGTCACTTATGTATACAATCATATCATCTGCAAATGGAGATAGTTTTACTTCTTATTTTTCAATTTGTATAAGCTTTTTTTGGTTCTCTTATTGCTTTAGCTAAAACTTAGAGAACTATGTTGAATAGATAAGAGGAAAGGGGAGACCTTTGTCTAGCTCCTGATTTTAGTGGGGTGCTATGAGTATTCCTCCATTTAATTTAATGTTGGCTGTCGGCTTCTTATAAATCTCATTTATTATATTTAGATATCTTCCCTGTATTTGTGATCTCTCCAGAACTTTTATCATAAAGGAGTGTTGGACTTTGTCAAAGATTTTTTCAGCATCTAAGACTATTACCATGTTTTTTTCCCTCCAGTTTGTTTATATGATGGATTACATTTACAGTTTTCTGTATGTGGAACCATCTCTGCATTTCTGGGAGGAAGCCTAGTTGATCATGGTGGATATTTTGTATATGTTTATATGTTTTTGATTCATTGATTGTTTGTATTGTTCTTTTTCGTTTCAATTGTATTGATTTCAGCTCTAAGTTTGATTATTTCCTGCCATTTATTTCTTTCAGTTGAGTTTGCCTTTAATTTTTCTAAGGCTTTCAGTTGTGCTGTTATTTCTCAAGTGTGGCATTTCTCTAGATTTTTCATATAAGCATCTATTGCTATGAATTTTCCTCTTTAGACTGCTTTCACTGTGTTTCATAAGTTTGTGTATGATGTGGATTTATTTTCATTAAATTCTATTATTTCTTTGATTTTTTCTTAATTTTTTCCTTGACCCAGAGGTGGTTCAGTTGAGTGATGTTTAATCTCCATGAGTTGGTAGGCTTTCTGTGGTTTTTGATGTTGCTGAACTCTAACTTTAGACCATTGTGGTCTGATATAATACAAGGGATTATTTCCATTTTTTTATATCTATTGATATTTACTTTATGACCTAGTATGTGGTCAATTATAGAGAAAGTTTCATGTGGTGCTGAGAAATACGTATATTCTTTTGTGTTTGGGTGGAAGCTTCTATAAATATCTATTAAATCCATTTGCATTATAACCTCTGTTAGACCCCCTTATTTCTCTGTTCAGTCTGTGTCTGGTTGACCTACCCAAGGGTAAAAGTGGGGTATTGAAGTCTCCCATGATGAGAGTGTGAGAATTGATATGGAGTTTGAGTTTCAGTAGTTTGTTTTTTTTTTTTTTTTTTTTTTTTTTTTTTTTTTTTTTTTTTTTTTTTTTTTTTTTTTTTTTTTTTTTTTTTTTTTTTTTTTTTTTTTTTTTTTTTTTTTTTTTTTTTTTTTTTTTTTTTTTTTTTTTTTTTTTTTTTTTTTTTTTTTTTTTTTTTTTTTTTTTTTTTTTTTTTACATACTTACGTGCTCTTATAATAGGGGCATAAATATTCAGGATTGAAATCTCATCTAGATCATTTTTTCCTGAGATGAATAAGTAATGTTCATCCTGGTCTCTTTTAATTGATTTTAATTTGAAGTCTACTTTGTTAGATATTAGGATGGCAACCCCAGCTTGTTTCTTGGGGCCATTTAATTGGAAAATTTTTTCCTAACCCTTTATTCTGAGCCTGTGTCTGTCTTTATGGTTGAGGTGTGTTACTTGTATACAG